>CAJHQP010000359.1:0-205522 GCA_905132765.1 Moricandia arvensis
GTACATTAACTAATCATAACTTAGATATGTTGTGGCTTTCATGTTAACAAATCATGAAATATATTTCACTATATTGACCGTTTAGTCTGTTTATGATCATAGTTGTAAGTTGTAACCTAATTATCTCAGAGGACATTTCAGCTTAATTGTCTGCCACCTAATATTGACACTTTATATATATGTCATCGATCGTCTATAGTTGTCACTTTATCGAGCTTTCACTTTGTATAACATATAGTTAAACTTATATGAGAGAGTTGAAATTCTAAAAGATATATAAATTTATCATCAAAGAGATACAATTCATCGTTTTTTGTTACTGTATAGTATAATCTAATAAGTGGGATCCAATTGAAACTCATCGGTTAACCAATTAATACAAAATCATATGGCATTACTTAACTACTAGATAATTATATATGCGTATATGCGTGAAAAAATTTATATATTAATAATTATTAAATATTAATTTAATCATGTCATAAATTATCAAATCGTATAGTTATAAACCGTCAATATAAAGTTGATGAGTATAATCATGTTTGTCGATATTTTTTTTTTTAAAACATATTTAATTTACATTGGTTTCAGTGATAGGATTTGAATGTTATAATCAATTCAGTCTGACCAATTAAATCGATCCAGTTAGCCAACCAATAACTATATCTGTTTTTTTGAACATTGCAAGGAGGTTACATTATATAATCTACTATATTAAAACAGAATCCTATTTGAATTTTACCGTGGCATGATTTTAATTTGGACTTATTAACCATGTTGTGTCTAAATATAAAAACATATTTCATATGGTAACCAATATACTTAAATTAAACCAACTATAATTATATTATTATATATAACTTCTGTTAACCAAAATTTAAACTGGATTGAAATATGTATGGTTATCTAATACGGACTTTTTATTACACCGGTTCATAGGAAATCCTCTACCTAGGTTATATTAAAATTACTTACGACTAACTATGTATTCCAACATCTATAAGTTTAGTTTATTGATTGAATGTTTTGTTTGAATGGTGTATTTCATGCGTTAACCAATTATAATCATTATCAATACAATAATTCAATGTCTAATTTATGGTATACTTCAATTATATTAGCATGTAACATGTTCTATAAAATGATTTTGTACTTTAATTATATTATACTTATACTTACGAAAATGAAGTTTTTCATGATTACGAAAAGAATAATATGTTGTTTATCATAATATTCACGTGATGAGATAAAAAAAAACTATGAAAACCATAAAGTTAAATTTCATAATCAATTGTGCATACATTGGTGTTATAGCAGAAACAGAACAAATGATAAAGCTGTCAACCATGGCATCACATTTACATAAACTATTAAAAATACGATTGAATTTCAGTTATATGTGCTTATTTATTTATCATAATAGAATAAATCTGGAATAATACAATCTATTCATAATCATAAGTCATAAATTTAAATTTGAAAAATTCCTTACTATTAGCAACATAACTAATAAGTTAGCATTTTGGGGAACTAATATTAAACTAAGATTTGTCTTCATTAAAAAGTTCTAAAAGTTAATATATTAGTGAACAAATGAAGTAAAATCCTCAACTATTTTAAGTTTTAGACTTATTCATTTGTTCACTAATATATTAGCCCCAATTATATCTCTGATTATTCTTTTACAATGATACACAAAATATTCTGCAAATCTATTTCTTACTTAACGAAATTTATGTGGTTCAAAATTATAATAATTAACCTAAAGTAAACACTATAGATACGTACTTACCAGCGTTAACTTTTGGGCACTATTTTCTCATTTTAGCTGGTAAATAATATATAATCTTTTAATATATTGTTACATACTTAAAACCTACAATTTATTTTATAGACTAAACTGCGAACAACTTACCACATTTTTGGAGAATTTATGTTTGTAGATGTTATTAGTATGGTGACTTACAAATTGTTCAAATACTTGGGAAAAAGAAGATGAAGTTTGAGTTTTTTTTCTCAAGAATATAAAGTAGTTTTTATTTGATCTTTCTTCTCTAAATATTTTTAATATTTAAACAATGAGTAAAATATACTATATTATTTACGGAAACGATCAACTAATTATATTTTCACCTCTTAAAAAGATTGTGAAGATAAATGATTTAAATAATAATTAAAATAAAATATATCAGTTAACTCAGTAATTAACCTAATGGATTGTACATAAACGGTAATGATATGAATCAAATCTCATATTACTAATAAGTCTACTCCAAAATAATAAAACATCTAAAATTTTATAGATTATCTAAATCAAAAGTAAGAAGGAAATAATCCGTGTTTTAAAGCGGGTCTCATTCTAGTATTTATTAAAAAAACGATGTTTAAAAGTAATTGTATGAAAAAAACCAGAGAAAAAAAAGATAAAAGAGATAAAAAGACTCACGTTAAGGGCGAGTCGACGATGTATATTGTAGTGTTCCACGGCCAGAGCGAGGACAAAGCTGCCGAGGACCAAGGCGATGACGTCATCCATGTAAGAACTCGCCACGTCATCCGCCGACGTGATTCCAAACAGAGGAAACAGGAAAAGCGGCGACATGGAGGTGATCGGCATCGGAACGGCCTCCGTCAACCACCACGCGAAAATCCAGACAAGAACGCCGAGCATGTTCCTCGCCGTCTTCGTCGTATCATCTCCACCGAGCCGTACGCAAAGACACACGACGGCGCAGAGAAGAGGACCAAGAGCGATGTAACAGTTTTTCGGCGTGAATATTGTCTGAAGATGTTGCCCCACCGTTTGTTGTTCGTGTGGTTCCTCGTTATGGACGACCGGTAAGAGCGGAGATTTCAGCTTGTCGGAGTCTGCGACGGAGACATGACCACCGTGCATTCTCTGTTAGTTTTAGTTATGTTTCTACTGGGAGGAGATAGAAGAAACAGATAAATGTAAAAGCTAAGAAGGGAAAGGAGCCCTTTTTTATAATCAATTTAGTTAATTAATATTATAATGTGTTAAACCACAAAAAAACGAATGTATGATTATATCATATAATTAATTTAGAGAAATATCATAAGAAAAACATAAAAAAGTTTTTATCCCCAAAATAAAATTTCAAAAAAAAATAATTAAAATAGATTTTATTAAATAGTGTAAACATATATTTATACCCCTTGAATTAACTAATCTAGACTTAAGATTTAGAGTTATGAGATGAGGTTTTAGAGATGAAGTTTCAAAATTAAAAAAAAAAATATTAAAATTTTCAAAATAAAAAATATATATTTTAATTATTTTTTTCTTAAAATTATTTTTATAATAAAAATTTCAAAAAGAATTATTCGAAAGATTTGGCTATTAATTTAGGGTTTTTTGCCAAAACTGACCTAAAACTTGATTTGAAATGCAAAAGTAAACCCAAACTTGAATCAAATGCAAAAGTAACCTAAAAGGCTATTGAAATTACAACCAGCTCCTTGTGAACAAAAAAAAAACGGAATTTTTTTTTACGTTTCTAACCCCCGCAAGTCTTCTGTCTAGACGACTTACAAGTAAGTCGTCTGGACGACTTACTAGTAAGTCGTCTAGTATAGTACTTTTTAAAAATAATTTAAAAAATTTGTAAAAAATATTTTAGTAAGTGAAAAATTGAAATCATGTAATTAACGTATGTTTAAAGAAATATAAATTAAGATATAACAAAATTTAATTGTTTTCAACATAGATGAGTGAAAGTAGTGAGTCATGATATTCTTTGGTTTAGGTTTTGCCAACATATGTTGTAGTATTGTATGTGTTCTTAGGGTTAGATTTTGGAAAGCATAAATGTTTTTTTGAAAAATTTAAAATTGACCTAAATGTATTTATTTCTGTATATAGTAAACACTATTTAAGTATAATTTGATTTTATAACGTGGTTTGTTAGTTATTTTAGTCAATTTCGTTTAGGGTTTAGGGTTTAGGGTCTGGGACGACTTACTAGTAAGTCGTCTGGTGAATATTTACGGTAGACGACTTACTAGTAAGTCGTCTGATGCACGTTCAAACCGGACCGAACCTTTAGTTTTACCATTTTACCAATGTGCTTTTAAACATAACCGGATTTTTTTACCGGGCATATATAAGATTTTTTTTTTGGTTTACTGTTTCGCGAGATTTAGAAACTGTAACGTCATTCTCTCAAAGAGGCGATTTCGAAGGCGATTTCGAAGGCGATTTCGAAGGCGATTCTCTGTAATCCATCATTCTCACAACCGTTTCTCACCGCCGTTATCACCGTCATTCTCACCACCTTTCTCACCGCCACTTCCTCTATTTCAAACCCTAGCGCCGTTTGTCTGTAAACCCTAGCGCCGTTTGTTTGTAAACCCTAGCGGCGTTTGTCTGTAAACCCTAGCGGCGTTTCTTTCAGAGGCGTGTCTGTAAACCCTAGCGAGGTAAGTTAAAACGTTGTCTCTTAAGTCCACCGTTCTCACCACCGTTCTCACCGCATTTCTTTTTGGCTGTCTATTTTGGCAGATTTATAACCGCTGTGTCGAAGGCGACTATGGCTTCTCCGAAATTTCAGGTATGCTCTAAAAATGTCTACTGGAAGTCTTGGAAGACTTATAATTAAGTCGTCTCTTCTAGACGACTTAATTATAAGTCGTCTGGAAAGTCTTCCAGACAACTTAATTACAAGTCTTCCAGACTTATAATTAAAATGTTATACTGAGATGGTTGTCTTTCATTGTTTTGCAGACAAAAAAAATGGATATTCCAGAACTCCCCCGTAGGTTGCATACATTAGGGGAAGAGCCACCAGCAATGAAAGCTATTTCTTATCATACGGATTGTACGAAGTTGCATAATGCTTTAAAGAATGCTCTTCATGGTGACGAATATGAAGAGCTAAAGGAGTCAAAGCTGGGAGTTTTCATCAAGTTTAAAGAGCTCGGATTTGGTTGGGCTTCAAGGCTGGTGCACTACTTACGCTTAACTGCTGTCAACCGCAGCTCTGAAAGCAGTGCATCCTTGCTAACAAAACTCTGGTTGACGTAGATACTGTTACCATTCGATCCTTCTCCTTCAATAGCATAAGTCTTTTTGAATTCTTCAAAACACATATCATCATCTTCTTCCAAATCCTCATCTTTAACCTTTCCATAAACACTGTAATCCTCACCATTCTCGTCCGCTTCAGCAACAATAGAGATATCAACATCCTTCTCCCCATCATCCTCCTCCCCATCATCCTCTTCCCCATTATGATTCTCATCTTCAACCAAATCATTATCATTTTCAAAAAACTCATCAGCTTCATCATCTTCATCCTCCTCTTCCCTTTCCTCTGAAACTGTTTCCACTTTGCTATGGCTTGAAACACAAAGCCGTACTCCATGCATTTTGGTTATCTCGAGCAAGTTTCGAACTTGTCTATCACTTGTAACATGAATAGGAGGAGTGTCTGGAACCTGCATCATTTCAGCTGGTAACAAGTAGGTTATCTCCACAGATTCTGTGCTCATGTCCAGGTTATAATCTTCTTGAACCATTGCAACAAGTTCAGCATGTGTCGAACCTTCACTCAACAAAAATAGTCTCGCTCCTTTGGAATTATCAACCACAAAATCCCAATTAGAATCTTCCAAAAACCATTCTCCATACACTGCATGTAACTGACGCAACATCTGCAAAATTTCAAAATAAAACACATTAGTAAACATAGAGAAAATGAAAGTTTACTAAACATTGACGCAGACGACTGACGGTTAAGTCGTCTGGAAGACATAGACGACTTACAAGTAAGTCGTCCAAATAGGTTATTTTTGCAATTGACTTTAAAATGGGACGACTTACTAGTAAGTCGTCCAGATTTGTTTGTTAAGAAAAAAATTCTAGACGACTTACTAGTAAGTCGTCCAGGATAAACGGGTTAGTTTTGCATTTGACCGAGTTGTGTCAGATATTTGACTTTTCCTGGACGACTTACAAGTAAGTCGTCTCTGGGAAATCAAAAATTTCAATATTTTATTAAAGCTAGACGACTTACCTGTAAGTCTTCTCAGGTTATTTTAAAATTCGAAAATAAAACTTAAATATTTAACTTTTCCCAGACGACTTAATTTAAAGTCGTCTAGGTAGAGGACTTACTTGAAAGTCGTCCGAGAGAAGCAAGGTTTGACCAGAATCTCGGAAAAAAATCTGGACGACTTCGCTTATCCTGGACGACTTTCAGGAAGGTCCTCTACCTAGACGACTTACAAGTAAGTCGTCTGGGAAAAGTTAAATATTTAAGTTTTATTTTCCAATTGCAAAAGTAACCTGAGACGACTTACGGGTAAGTCGTCTAGCTTTAATAAAATATTGAAATTTTTGATTTCCCAGAGACGACTTACTTGTAAGTCGTCCAGGAAAAGTCAAATATCTGACACAACTCGGTCAAATGCAAAACTAACCCGTTTATCCTGGACGACTTACTAGTAAGTCGTCTAGAATTTTTTTCTTAACAAACAAATCTGGACGATTTATAAGTAAGTCGCCCGTGTGCTTAGAAGACTTACCCGTAAGTCTTCTTCAGCCAGACGACTTACGGGTAAGTCTTCGACACGAACAAATCTGAAAAAATTTTCAATTTCATACCTTTCACTAGTGAGATGACTTCCTAAGCACAAATAGTCCTCTCCAACCACCCAGAACCTCAAACGAAAGTAACCCACGAAGATTAGTATGCTTGAATGGCTCTACCAAGCCTAAAAAATTTAGAATCAAAAGCTTGAATTTTTTGGATGAATATGGAGACAAAGTTAAAGAGATGTTGTTTTTTGTTCATAACATTTAGTGCCAATCAATTTTAGGTAGTGTCAATCAATTTTAGGTGCATTAAGAGCTTCAAATTGGTTGTTCATGGTGGTTGTGGTATTGATGGCAATGGCAATATTGTAAATATTTGAAGATGATGAGGTTGAGAGAGTAAAAATGCCATTTTCAGAAAAAAAAACAAGAAAAAAAACAATGGCATTTTCGTAAATAATGTGAACATATGGGGTGAATTGGACACAAGAAATGACAAAAAAAGGGAGAGGTTAGTTTTGTGTTTGACTATGAGTTTTGAGTCAATTTTGCAAAAAGCCCATTAATTTATGTGGTCATATGACATGGTATTCGGTTTATGAGCGTGAGAGACACATGGTTAGAGTTGATGTTTTCCTGTAAAATGTTTTTTTTTCTATTAACAGTATGATTGTACCTGAAAGGGCTAAATGTTGTCCAACTTGTATCACCAACATTTGCTGGATTTTAATTAACTTCATGAATAATGAATGATGAGTCATAGAGACTATGTTTTTATTTCTTGGAAGATAAACTGCATTATTGAATAATGGGCATAAAGAAAGGTCAATGTACAGTGATTGATATCATTTCAAGTTATCTTAAAGGATATTATTCATTTTAATAGTACTAATGGACCCATCACACAAGAAAAGATGTGGTCTAACAAATTTAAAAGTTACAAGTGGCGAATGAAGCTGTGATGGCTTGCAAAATCTGGAATCAGATATTAGAGATTAAGATGACAAGTAATCATCACAATGTTTTTCCTAATTAATTATAGCTACAGGGGAATCTTTAAAATATTTAATTCCAAGAGTTATAGATAAACTTCTCTGTAGCTTCTTCATTCTAACATTCAATCCATTTAACTAAGAATAACCACATTCTGGAAGTCATTCATTAGTAGATGTGAAACATGTATTATATTATTCTGGGCTATGTAAGTGTTTTTTAATGGTCAGGGAGAAGAGAGCCAGAAGAAAGATGGCACATACGCAGATGAAATCATTGATTAAAGATGTAACAGTTATTCATTGGAAAGATAGAAAGATATCATATCTCATGTCTCATGTGTCTGTCTTTGATTCCACCGCTTAGTCAGTAGATCTGAATCATTATCATCAATCTAGTTTCAGTCAGCTCAGGGGTAGAATATCTGGTCTCTAGACGCATGTTGCTACTGCTTTGTGTTCACTTGTGTAGACACAACCCAACACAAGTTTAGATTTGCTGAAAAGCACATGTCTTCTCTTATGAAAACACCCAAATGGTCACTGTTAATTACAGAGACAACACACAATAAAAACAAAAGTCTCTTTTATTCTTTTGTCACCAAGTTCTGAGCAGGAAACAAAAACATTTTGAAGAACAAAGCAGTGAAGAGAACACGCTTGAGTTTTGACGAGCAGATCACTCGATAGGTTTCTATGGCTCTCCTCCAAGCTCCACTCTTAGGTTGTCATACGGATACACCCGTGGTGTCTGCATCAACAGCAGAATAAAAGATGATCATGAAATGGAAGCACAAGTACCACAATTGTTAGAAAATAAAAGTCACAAGCAGAGAGATGATATGTCAGTGAACAACACTTGATCTAATGAATATAGACAAGAAGACAAAATCATCATCTTCAGAGCCCATAGCCTGCTGTAAATCAAAACTTATCATAGCATAGCCTTTGAATAAAGGTCTACGATTGTTCAACTTCTATAACTCGAAAAACACACTGAGGACACTACAATGGGAAAGAAAAAAAAGACACGAGCAGAGAGATGACATGTCAGTGCACGACAGAGCTATTGAACTCATGAATATAGACCAGATTACAAGAATACAAAGAGCATCATCAGTCCATAGCCGCTTGCTGTTCAACTTCTATAACTCGAAAGCCTTTAAAACAAGACTCGAAAGCCTTTGATACAAAATCTTTGGCCACTGGCTACTAAGAAAAAACTAACTCATAGTTTTTTTTAGCTGCTGACACAACTCTAGCTAGAGGGTTCATGTGTGAACTTAAGCATGTATTAGAGTTCCAAGAACACAGAGAGACAATGATGAAATCATTGCTTGAGAGATAACTTCACTTACAAAAGGAACCTTTGAAGCTTTATCATTCAAAACAGCAAGCATGCCCAGAGTCGCAAAGAACCCTAGACCGCCACACAACCATCCCAATGCTTCATACTGTTTCATTCATCCAAAATCAATCGATTTAACGCATATATAATCATTATAAACTGATAAGTTTTATGGATTTCCAACTTAAAACCAATTGACCATAAATGATTGGTCCAACTCTCTTATATATTACTAAGTCCCATACATATTTCCAATGTAAGATCTTTTCTCCAACATATATCGTGAGAAAACCCTAAACGAACCTTCCCGACGGTATCAGCGATTCGATCGATGCAAGGCTCTGGAAACGCAGTCCCGTTGTCCCACATCAGCTCGTCGTTAACCGAAAGCTAAGACACAATCCAAAAAAAAAGAGCCTAAAAAACTGATCAAAGGATATATGAATAGATTGCAGAGATTTGACTCACCGGCTTATCGGGGACGATGTGTTTGCCGACGGGGAGACCCATGCCGGCGCGTTGGCGGAGAGAAGAGGCGCCGGATCTAGCAATGACGCCGTTTCCGCCCATGATTCGTGAGGCAACACCGCTCAATCTTCCTGCCATTTTTTTCAGGTTTCTCTTTTGTTCTCAGGAGATTCAATATCAATCGGATTTAGCTAGACTGCAGCGCAGGCCTGACCAACTGTAAACGACGTCGTAGGAAATCAACCCTGGTTCAACCAGCGGTTTCTAAAGTATGAAATGGTTTAACCTCTAAAAATTATATAATAAATTTTATATATGATTGGATAAGTAAGTTTAATGGAATGGTTCATTATAACTTATTTAAAATATATTATTTGTTATTTCAGAAAATAAAATTAAGATATACTTAAGCTAATTATAATAAAATGATATAAATTTATTATTGCTAGAAAATATATATAATCTGGTAGCATGATTATTTTTTATTTATTTTTAATACGTTCATGTTAATACATAAATTTTTAATGATTGTGCAAAACCTAATTCATATATATAATTTTTTCGTCAACTGAATTTCATTAGACTGTTAAAAGATGATACAAATAATTTGGAGCCATAAAGGAGGAACATTGAAAGTTTGCTTCATAATAATCATCAGATTTCTTTGCAATTGCATGTAATTTTATTTATATGTAAACAAAAGTTATAAGAATATTATTACATATTTAATTTATATAATGAAAATAGTTCCACAAATAAGTTATAAATAATTCTTTGTAGTTTAAAAATGTAAATTTATATTCTTACGTTTTTTTTTTGGGTTGGCTGCCTAAAACCCCCTATAAATAGAATCACCCTATCTATTTCCCCCTCAACTACCAAGATCATGGCAAATCCACCCAAACTTATGATTTCTTTTTAGATCTCCCCCTAATGTTTTTATTTCCCCCTCTCTGATCAAATTTCAAAATCAAGACTTAAGGAAAATTAATTGCGTATATAATTAGCGATTGCGCATTAGAAAAAAAATCCAACCCAGATTTAGAAAAAAAAAAAACCCGACCCGGATATTTTATTAAGTTTTGTCTTTTTTCTTCACTCAACGACAGAGAGATCCTGACTCCTAACAAGAGAGAGACGAGGAGGGACTGGAAGAGAGTGGGAGAGAACTAGAGAGAGAACGAGAGAGACGATGATGGAAGAGAGAGAGAGACGATGATGGAAGAGAGAGAGAAACGAAGAGGGACTGTAAAAGAGAGAGAGAGAGAGAGAGAGAAGAGAAACGAAAGAGAGATTGCAGGAACAAGAGAGGATGAGCAGTTCAACTTCATCTTCATCACGACAAATCAAAATTTTGGCTTCTGGAGAACACAGACGACAAAGAACAGAGTGAGAGAGAGAGAGAGAGAGAGAGAGAGAGGAAGATACGATGAGGAAAAGAGAGAGAGAGACACGACGAGGAGGAACATAGAGAGAGAGAGTGACGAAGACAAAGGAGAGAGAGAGAGACGAAGAACAGAGATGAAACAAGTGCAATCAATAGTGTTGAATGAAACAGAGAAGAAAGACATAGAAGGAGGTTATGAGACTGAGTATGAGTACAAAGAAAACATGAAATCTGGATTTTGAGTTGTTTTTATCTTGTTGTTGTTTAAAACTCGAAAATGACTATCCAATAGTGGCTTTTGTTGTTGGTTAAAACTTGTTAAGGAATGCAACCTCATCTTTTATTCATGTCTTCTTTGTTCTCAATTTGTTCATGTGCAGTGCCAGCTTATCTCAAACAATTTAGATGACAAACTCAAGAAAACAACAAAAGATAGATTCATGTTCTTAAAGACAACAATAAAAGACAGATTCATGTTCCACATAACTCAAATACATTTTACACAAGACAACAACAATAGACAAATTCATGTTCCACCAAACTCCTACAAATTTACATAATTCATAAAGACAAACAAACCATTCTCCCCACTCTTCTCAGTTAGAAAGCTTTTCCATAAAGCCATGCCATAGCTCCTAAGGCTATAACAACCACAGCTCTCTTCCTCTCTGTTCTTCGTCTCTCTCTCCTATGTTCTTCCTCTCTCTCTCTCTATGTTCCTCGTCGTCGTCGCTGTCTCTTCCTCTCACTCTGTTCTTCTTCGTATGTGTTCTCCAGAAGCCAAAAATTTGATCTTTGATGATGAAGATGAAGTTGAACTGCTCATCCTCTCTTGTTCATGCAGTCTCTCTTTCGTTTTTCTTCTCTCTCTCTTGCAGTCTCTCTTCTCTCTATTCCTCGTCGTCTCTCTCTCTGTTTCCAGTTATTATTTTGGGTCCCTCTGTATCAATGAGTGAAGAAGATAGACAAACCATAATAAAAATCCCAAATCAGTTTGGATTTTTTTTTAAAAATATCAGGGTCGGGTTCTTTTTTAATTAATGCCGGGTTGGATTTTTTTGTAATGGGCAATCGCTAATTACATAACGCAATTAATTTTCCTTAAGTCTCGATTTTGAAATTGGATTAGAGAGGGGGAAATAAAAACATTAGGGGGGGGATCTAAAGAGAAATCATAAGTTTGGGTGGATTTGCCATGAGCTTGGTAGTTGAGGGGGAAATAGATAGGGTGATTCTATTTACAGGGGGTTTTAGGCAGCCAACCCTTTTTTTTTTTTTTTTATTGACTTATATAATTTCCTTCACTCAAGGCAATATAACAATATCAAGATTTAAGAAATAGAGAAATACAAGAATATAATACACTTCATTGTTTCTTTGTCTCTTTATATAACTCAGTTTACATTTCAATTTTCTTTAAGATAAAAGAAACAAACCCCAAATTAGGAAAAGGGTGAATTTAGAAACTATAACAACAATCAAAATAGTAAAAAAGAAAGAAAAGTAAATAAAAACTTTAAGCTTCTTTGAACAAATAAGTTTTCCTCTTCTAAAAACTCTCATTCTGCAAATAGTCATTCCTGCAAATCTCCATATAATAGATTCCTCACTCTTGTCTAAGCTGCAATTCCTGCAACAACACCATTTTTCATATGATTTCATCAGAACTTCCCAAAAAAAGTGTTCAAATTTTCAGTTTTAAAAAGACAGTCGTTATTAATACCTCCGTTTGGTTGCCTGTCGATGTAACCAGCTGGTCCTTTAGACATGAAGTCAAATGCTCCCATTCCCAATCTTTCCTCCGCCTTTCCAGGCAGTGAAAGCCACGCCGAGTCACTGTACAGAGAGTCTGCCTCCAAGCTGCTTGAGCCGCTGCTGTAACCACCAACATGAACCCCTCTCATTGCTTCTAATCCTACACCTCCTCCCTCACTGCGGTAGCCACTACGTGCACGGCCCCAGTTGTCCCCAATGCTGCCTAGTGAAGACATTCCAGAGTTTCCATTGAAGCTGCTTCTCGATATAGGAGAGTTTGACATGTAACCTAGACCACCACCATTTCCCCATAAATGGTTCTTGGCTGCTGCATTTAGCACAGAACCGTTTCTAGCTCCTCCAGACTCAATCTGGCTACCGTACCTGCCATGACTCATAGCATATCCTGGGCTAAAGGGCCGTCCAAAGCCTGCATTGGAATCAGATCCATAGTTCTGAGTCTGGCCTGGCTCAAAATTCAGCTCGATCCCATATCCATGTGCAAACGGTGAGAATTCTCCCCTATTACCTAATCCTGGACTGTACCTAACTTCAGGTTGTACTCCATAACCAAAGACTGGACTCTGACTGAATCCTTGGGTGTACTCATTGAGCAGCAATGCACTGATTCTACCACTTCCAAAGCTATTTACATTCATTTGGTTCCGGATTGGATTCAAAGCCATTTCCTTAGGAACAGCCAGTTTAACTTCCACCATCTTTCCATTGAGTTCGTGGAACGTCCTCTGCAAAACCTTGTCTACAGCCTCCTCTGACTCAAAAGAGATGAACCCAAAGCCTCTCGGCCGCTGGGTTTTATGGTCATACATCACCACAACGTCAGTGATCGTCCCAAACTGAGCAAAATACTTCTTGAACTCAGCCTCTGTCACCGATGAAGCCAGACCTCCAACAAAGATCTTTTTGCTGGTCGCTGGACCAGGTGATCCCTGGAGGCTACTGTTACTTCTGTTCAATACTACGTGGTCATCTCTTGGAACCGCCTTTTTGGCCTCAACCTGTGATCATGAAGAAAACATAGATGTTAAATACTATTGCGTTTGGTGCGTCTTTATGCTGGCCTTGACAATGTAGACTAATATATAGTCTCAAACAAGAATATGCATAAAAAGAATAGCTTTGCTTCACGGAACAGCAACCTCTAATTCAAGCAACTAATTCTTAACTGAAGCAATGTAGTATTGGTGAAACACATACAATTTTACCATCAATGACGTGTCTAAGCAACACGACTCTCTCAGCAACGCTAGGATCAGCAAAGACAAGGAAACCGAACCCACGAGCACGACCAGTGACTCGATCCTTCATGATAACAGCCTCCAAAACCTCACCAAAACTCTGAAAATACTCGCGGAGACGATCTTCACTGGTCTCCCAAGAGATCCCACCGATGAACAGCTTACATGATTCCATCTCCATACTGCCAAAAAGGGTTTGTTCCCATACAAGTTATTTAACATCTCGATCTGACTAAAAACATCAACATGAAAGGATCTAACATACCTTAATAGGATGTGACGATGAATATGAACAGATGGGTCTTGATCGGATTCTGTGAACCGATCGACCCACGATCCTTGATTCCTGCAAAACGAAAAAGGTGTAAGCTTTAGAGAAGAAATCAAAAACCCATGAAGAGTACGAAGAGAGAATCTATTGTATTACCGAAGTTTAAGAAAAAGGGAGAAGAGGAAGAAAAAAACGAGAATGAAATCTAAAAGATTGGAGAAGATGAAGCTTTTATTAAGAGGGCGTGAGGCCCTCTTTTCTCCTCTCTCTTTTTTTTTTTTTTTTGAGTTTCGTCCAATAATTTAAAAAAAGGATTTTACTGTTTTTAATATGGATGATAAGAGTTTGTGCAAGCAGAGAAACAGATAAAAATGGGATTCGCTAAAAAGGAAAGAGAAGAAGCTCTTTCTTTTACGTTTTTGGTTTTTTGTATGGGAATGTTTGGCTCTCTTCTCTTCTAAAGAGACGATGGCATTTTCGTCTTTTCGGTCCTTCTCTCTCTCTGTAATAATAATTATATAGAAATTCATTAATAACCGACGGTTTGTTGGTTTGTACTTACCAATGTCTGCCAGCGACCTTTTTACTCATAAGTTAAAAAGTCTTGATTTTCAAAATCTATCATGAATAAGAAAAGACATGGACGACTCAAGATCATTATTATTAATAAATCATAAATTAAATTATCAGAGTTAATTACGGGGTTTATCCTGATTTCATCCTACTAATAGACTATTTCATCTAAAATTATTTCTTGAATTTCTCTTAATTCCATTTATTTGAAAGGTCCATTAGTTTTAGTAGATAACAAATCAGCATATTGAAAAAAATTGTTTGGTCGAACCAAAAGCAAGGCATGGTTCGTTACTTCGTTAATCAGCTAATTATGAAAATGATACAACATGTACTTTTGAATAGACAATAATTTGGTTGCAGTATTTTGAGGTTAGCTTTTGGAGAATCAAAGTGGGCAGGAACATGTGGGAATGGTTGCTTTCAAATATATTTAATTTGTAATGATATAAAATTAATTCATCACTAAGTGGAATATGTTTCAAGTACACAAGGCAGTCCTTGTGCATCCAAATAATTACCAACTTTCATAAGTTTATTTTTTTATTCATTAACTAAATCACTTATCTCCCGGTCCAATTATTTATTTGGTTATATCACACATCTCCTTTAGAAATATCAACCGTTTATAAAAATACGAGTTTGCATCACATAGATCGTCATACACTTATTAAAACATATTGTGACTTTTACAACACATTGGACTATATCACCAATTAATATATTAGTATCACGACTTTAATAATTCGTGTTACCAACTATTTATTCATTCTAAGTTTGTTGATTTCATTAACCAAATGTATGATGAAAATGACATTGTATGAATATCTTTCACTACCATAGTATTTAGATCTGGTAACATGTAAGACAACTGTAAAATAATTGCGGTGAGATTCATATAGTAATGCAAATATATAAATAGATTTTTTTTGATGGCGGTTTTGTTGATTACCATTCAAAGTCTTAGAAGCTTATAAGCCTATTTACAAACTACTTATATATAAAAGGGTTCTCATATTAATACCCTATATTAAAAGATTAACCAGCCTTACTAAATCGGGAATATAAGATTTTATAAGAACAACCACATGTTCAATTTTAGAAAGTGAAGAGAATGAACACCATAGTAGGCCCACTATTTTCTTTTTTTTTTAAAAACATGTACACCCTCATAAATAAAGTTAGGTTACACATCCCAAAAAGGCTAACTGGGCCGGGCCATATTATAAAATTTCAAAACTATTCTTTGCGCAAATAGGCTAGGCTGCAGCATTGCAGATTCTCCATTGATATCCCTGATGATAAAGCTGATAAGCTTACTTGCTGTACTGGTTTTGCAACCTATATAGTTTCTGAAACTCACCCCAAAGCGCCAGAGTATGTGAGGCTTTCTTATATTTTCTCAGCAAGTTTCATTTGGGCTCAGTGATAGTTACATTTCATCTGATGTATTCAAAACGTGATAACACTACTATTGTATCAAAAACATGGGAACCTTTACATGGTCTGCTGCTAACATCGTTTCTTAATTACATTGTAGGGACATGAAAAAACGACCTGGAGAGACTCGACTCTGTTATGTGACCGAAGCGCCAGCTAAACAAGCGATGACCATACAAAATATATGCTTTTCACAAGATGGGACTTCAAGAATCTGTTGTTTCTTATAAATCTTTTTTGTTGACATGTCAGACCACACAGCTTGCTATGATTTGGAACTGTGGCCGCCCTGTAACCTGATCTTCCCTGAGGTGTAGACACGGAAGCCGTTGGTGGAGGAGACAAGCTTGATGCGTTTGTGTGTATGTATTGGTCGATGTGTGATCACATCTATAGACCTCAGGCAGATGTACTGGCTTGATGATACATGTCTTTTCCAGGTCTGGTATTGCGTGGAGGTTGGACGGAAGATCGATTTCAAACTCTCCCAGATCATTAGTAACAGCCTTAATCCATTTGGATCTCCTTTTATATCCAGTGTGACACTTGATGGCAACAGTAGCACCTGTGAGGAATCATCATGTAAGTCTTCAAATAGAAACAAAAAAGCATAGGGAACGCATGAATATAGGGAGAGACATACCTGGAATAGCTATGGAGCGTGAAGTGTCGCAAAGAAGAGATCCGGTGATGATCACAGAGGAGAGTTTTTGCTCACCGTAGCCAGCCATCTCCACCATCTCTGTTCTGCTCCATATCTTCCCTGATGCAAACGCTAGGTCGAATAAGAAGAAGAATAACAAGAAGCAACGTAGGATGAACAAGCTTCTCATTGTTACTTTTTGTTTAAGAAATGGAAGAAGCATGTATATATAACAAGGAGGTATTTAAAGGGTGAGAGACTCTTTGCGTGGCTTATGGTCACACAGCTCTATACGGCAGTCTTTTAATCATATAGTTTTTAGACCTAACTTATTATGGCTGATCACCTTGAATGATGAAAGGGTCAAGCTTCGAAATGAATCAATCAAACCGTCGTTGAAACTTGAAAGAGAGGGAGACGGCACTTGGAAGCAATTACTGAGTGGTTCCCCTACTCTTTCATCCAACTTCGTTTTCATATTTTTTCGTATAAATGTATTTTATTTTAATTAAATTTGGTGTAACGTTTGTGTGTAATGTGACGTTCCTCCTTTTCTTTATTCATTAGTTAGTTTTTTCTTGTTTCTATAAGCTACACTTTGCGATGGAGTGGGGGAACCAAAGAATCAAGCCTACCCCTGTGGGCTGTGGCTGTGGGTATCCGTGTTGGTTTAAATAGGGTTTTAAATTCAACTTTTTAATTCAACTTCCAAAAAGTTGGCAATTTTTTTTAAATAGCCTTGCATAAGTCATACTCTTTCCGTTCCTGAAATTTTATGAATTTTCTTTTTGTTCCAAAATTTTTTTTTTAAAAATTTTTTAAAGTACTTTTATTTATTGGTGTTAATGAATTGTATACTTTAAAAAAACATTAGTTGAAAATACTTAAGCTGTTTAAATCTTATTGGTTAATAATTATTGAAATGTGCATAATAGAAATAAATAATATAATTAATCATAAACATTAATTATGTTCTTAATAAGCGTACAAATTCTAGAAAATCATATTTTCATGAACGGAGGAAGTAACTATTTTTTTTTTGAATATTATCACCAAAATAACATTCACCAAATATGACTGAAATATTTTTTTTCTTTTCTTTTGAAATTTTAAGTATTTATTTAAAAAAAAAAATAAACTCACTCTCAAAACCTCACTCATAGCTCTAAATCTTAAATTTATATTAATTAACCTCCAAAACCTCACTCATAAATGTATATTTACACTATTTAATGAAATATATTTTGGTCATTTTTCTATTTGAAAACTATTTTTATGTCAATTTTTTTAATACTATTCTAGAATATTTCTCAAAGTTATATAGGTTTATATACATCCAACCGGATTTAGTATGATATTTTGGATTCGAGTATACTTTATAGTTTTCCTCTTTAAAAATAACCTTTTTGGATCCAGATTTAATTTGGGTTTTGTTAAAAATATTTTGAGTTTCGTATTTTCATATATCAAACCAAACTATACACAAAATTGAACATATAAAGTAGTTATATTAGTTTTAAATACTTCATATACGAGCTCTTTAGGTTATTCAGATTTTTGAAGTTTTTCAAATATATGTTCGGATCTGATTCGAATTTGGGTATCCAAAATATTGGTTCACATGATTTATACTGATAATGTTTCAACCCGCATCAAATACAAATTCACGTTTACCAGGCCTACCTACCCCCATGTGTAGTCTCTCACGTCTCCCCCACATTTCAGCATTCAATAAACACTTGAGAGCCTACAGATTGCACTCTTGTGGGTTTGGTTATCACCACGTGGCGGCGTATCTAGTCGATGGAGTCAGCACTATGAATTGCGTTTAGGGCTTTGTTGACTAAACCACAATTTTTTTCAAGTTTTTTTTTTAAAAAACATTTACTCTTTATTTTCAAATTAATTATCGTGTTTCAAGAGTACATTTTTTGTTTCAAAACAATTTTTTCACTGATTTCTTTTTACTCATAATTTAATAGGTAAAATAAAACATTATAGAATTTTGATAGTCAAATAAGAGTAAAATAACACCAACTCCTGTATTAGTTTAAGTGAAAAAAATTTTAAAAAGGGAAATTTCCATAGAAATACCCCAATTAAATTTCATTAAGCTTTTTAATACTCAATTTTTTTGCTATCCAGTTTAATACCCCAACTAATTATTTTGCTCATTTTAATATACAAAGTTTTTAAATTCTGCCCATTTTAATACCCAAAATTTATTATTTTAATTAAAAATACTAATAAGTTTCAAACAAAATTTTAAAAATCTCAAAAATCGAAGAGAAAATATTAAAATTTTCTAGTTTTATTTTAATATTTAGGAAAAAAATAAATAAATTATCGAGAATTTTTAAAAAATTTTAAAAATTAATTTTGAATGTAAAAAATAAATTTGTTTTCTATTTTAGAAAACAAACTAAGTTCAGTATTTAAAAATTTAAAATTTTCTTACAAATTTTAAGATTATAAAAAAATTTAGTTAATTTTATTTTTAAAACATAAAATAGAATTATAATTTTTTGATATTTTTTGATAAATATTAGAGATTTTTAAAAATTTTGTTCGAAACTTATAAGTATTTTTAATTAAAATAATAAAATTTGGATATTAAAATGGATAGACTTTTAAAACTTTGTATATTAAAATGAGTAAAATAATTAGTTGGGGTATTAAACTGGGTAGCGAAAAAGTTTGGATATTAAAAAATTTAATGAAATTTAGTTGGAATATTTTTATAGAATTTTCCCTTTAAACAACAGAGAAATTTTAAAAGGGAAGGTCCAAATGTTAACAAAAAAAAGTTTAGGGAAGGAATACTATTTAAAAAAGTGCGTTGTTGAAGTGGCTCGTTGGTATTAGAGAGTGACACAGTGGCACTGACCAGAGACCGAACATATATGCACACCACATGAAATATTTTTTTAGAAGGGCCGAAAGAATGTTATCTTATTACATATCAATTTTCTATAGGCCTTCGAACTCAACAACTGAATATCTTGGCCCATTAAGCTTCCTGGTGGGTAACGATTAATCATGTCATTAGGAGCTTAATACAACTAGAGCTGAGTGATTATAGTTAACTAATCACGCGCTTAGAAAAGCAAACAATGGTGGGCTCATCGGAGAAGATTAAGACCATCAAATGTGGGCAACTCGGACCAGGTCTCATACAGCTGTATGATCTGATTGGTCGATGCAGTTTGATTGCTATGAACCCCACCACACCCACATCAAACCCCATTTCATAAAAAAAAAATAATTTTAAGACACAAAAATAATTTTAAGACATTAAAACAAGAAAGGTAAAATTGACCGAAAGGTCGTTGAGTGGCAGTTACCCACTGTCTCCCTAACGCCATCCTCTCCCTCTCCGTGTCCTCCACGCTCCTCTTTATCCCGTTCTCTGTGTTAACCACTCTCTTCTTCCGCGCGTGAGTATTATCCTTAGCTAATAAAAGGTGGGCCGGGTCCACTAACGGTCCACCCACGTGGCAGAGCCTTAAAGGGCTATTTATCTCTCATTCCAATCCAACGGTTAAGCACGTATCCAGTTGTCAGAACCTTATCAGTAAACGGACGGTCGAAAACGAACTGACGTGTCAAGTGAACATAAGACGTGCTTCCTCGCTTTATAAAATCTCCGACGACTCGTTAACCACTCTGTACTAATCTCAGCCGACACTTGGAAACTTGTCTCTAAAACCCTAGTCTTCTCTCGCTTCGGTCTCAAGTCTAGTCAACCACTACCACTGAGTCCTGCTTCAAATCTATGTTTGAATAAAGTTTTGATTTTTTTTGGTAATTTTTCAGAAATGGGAGATTCCGACAGAGATTCCGGCGGAGGGCAAACCGGGAACAACCAAAACGGACAGTCTCCACGAGAGCAAGACAGGTTCCTCCCGATCGCTAACGTGAGCCGGATCATGAAGAAAGCTTTGCCTGCAAACGCCAAGATCTCCAAAGACGCTAAAGAGACGATGCAGGAGTGTGTATCCGAGTTTATAAGCTTCGTCACCGGAGAGGCGTCGGATAAGTGTCAGAAGGAGAAGAGGAAGACGATCAACGGCGACGATTTGCTTTGGGCTATGACCACTCTAGGGTTTGAGGATTATGTTGAGCCGTTGAAGGTTTACTTGCAGAGGTTTAGGGAGATTGAAGGGGAGAGGACTGGACTTGGGAGGCCACAGACAAGTGGTGAAGGTGGAGAGCATCAGAGAGATGGTGTTGGCGGTGATGGTGGTGGATTCTACGGTGTTGGGATGGGGATGCAGTATCAACAGCATCATCAGTTTCTTCACCAGCAGAGCCATATGTATGGGTCCACAGGCGGTGGTGGTGGTGACGGTGGAGGTGGTTCCGGTAGGACAAGGACTTAAAAAAAGATTTGTGAAGTGGATCTTTGTATATAGATACATATAAAAGGCATGCCTATTCTTACCACTAAAGATATCAATGTATTTAAGTATCATGTTGGTTCTGTAAAATTAGATTTTGCGGCTTGTGTAAAGACAATCAAGTGTGTTTGAGACAAAACTGGTCTGGTCCGTTTGGTCAAGTAATTAACTATTGGATTTGGGTAGCACTGAATGCAAATGTTTTCACTTAAAGAAGATTCAAATGTTAAAATGCTTACATAGAGAGGCAACAGAGAAACAACTTTGCTTTGCTTGTTGTATGAAAGAATGCTAATGGCTGGAACCGAGGTCGCGGTTGTTGAAGTACAAGTTGCCTTGTAGATCAGGTGCAGAGACAGGGAGAGGAGTGAAGCCTTCGTAGTCTCCATTGGTTTTAGCAGAGCAAATGTCTGTCATATACCTTAACAGTTCATGATTTTGTACGAATGGTTGCTTCTTGTATTCCTCCCATGGCATCCACTACAGCAGAGGGATGTGAGTAAATTGGTTGTAGAGACTGGAGAGAGTCATTGAAAGGGGTGAAACTGTTACCTGAGCTGCCTCTATCTCTGACTCCTGTGCATTGATCTCCAAAGAAAGAGGCTTTAACATGCACATGAAGAACAGATCTGACTTTTCAAAGAAAGCTTTGTGGGTTTGTCTGCCAAGATTTTTTAAAAGTCAAGAGTCAGGTATGTTGTTACATAAGCAGATGATGTGGTTGGAGTTGAGTTGGAACCTGAAAGCCAAAACTTGGACAAACTCTGTATCCACCTAAAAAACATATGATCCAGAGTGGGATTAGCTCTTGGTCTCAATGTAAAAATGTAAGGTGGAACGGCTTACTCCTGTCTCTTCTTTCACTTCTCTGACTGAGCCATCATGGATGTATTCTCCCTAAGTCAACACACAAAAAGAGCATCAGAGAGGAACCCAACCATGTAATGGGACTTTTAATGAGCAGCACCTCATTGACTACTCCAGTGGGGAACTTCCAGATACCTTGTCCTTTAAATCTTCCTGTCTTCTCTTGAACCACTAGCACCTTTGGATTCAAACACAGAAGCATAGATGTGATCAAAGTCTTGGAAACGATCCAAAAAGACCCACTGAAAATATCATCTCAACCACACCTCTTTGTTGTGGTTAATTACAAAGGCAGCAATGCCAACACGGTGAGATGCATTGGAAGGAAGTGTGTGGTCTTGTTTTGGAATCCAATACACAAGCATCAAGTAGTTTTTCTCCGCATGATGAAACCAGAATCCCTCCTACTCATCATAAACCACAACCCAAACCAGTTTGTTATACAAAGAAGCTTTAAACTATCTGTTAGCATCAGGTAACAACACCTTAACAGCAGTTTCAGCAAGACCGATAAGCTGCCTTGGCAATTTGATCCACACTCCCTTTTTTCCCTGTGTACACAAAAGACAAGCTATCATCATACCACATAAGATCAGTTCAAAGAGCATATGACAAGACAAGTGTAGTGGGAAAGCTGATTTCACTTTCTCCATTATCTTTTCTAGAAAAGAGAATACACTTTCTCCACAAGGGTCTCTGCGGCCCGCATTAGAATACAATAGTCTTCAAGAAGAGAGTGACATCCACACATTGTCACCCCATGATTCTATGGAAACGACCGGTTACAAACTCTGTCTTGACCATCCTATCCATCAGACCAATCAAACAAGAGAGGCTAAAGAAGAGAGCACCTGAAGAGTCCAGTTAGAGAGAGATGATCGAAGAAGTGCAGAGAAGGCAGAAGGATCCATGGGACGACTCATCTCCGTCATCACACCACCATACTTGTCTTCAACAGCCGGAAGCAGTGTAACGACGCCGTTTGCATCCATCGGATCCATGGAGGAGGAAGAAGCGGACATGAATCTGTTCCTCGTTGTGTTGCAACTGCGAAACGCAGAGAACCCATCAGCCGGAAAACGTAGAAACTGAGGAAAACGTAGACTCCCATTAACCGGATTCATCAACAATTTGATTAAACCATAGCTTTTGGCCACACGGCTACTCATCTTTCAGACAAAAAAAAAAAAGAACACAACTTTAAACTCAATCACACATGATCTATCTTTAAACCTGTTTGGCACTAACGTATGAAATCAATCAAAAGGAACAAACTTTATGCCTCCAAACCTATTTTTAAACCATCTGTCAACATACAAAAAAGTATACTTTTTAGTTTCAAACCTTTAAGATTAAGGTCAAAAGATTGTATGAGACGGTTGATTAGAAGACGCGAGTTTTCTCAGATCAATGCTACAGTTATAACTTCTCTTGATTGCTGTCAACTGTATGTGATAGTGTCGGTAGGGTACGCTGAGCCACTAGGCCAAAAGTGTTTGGCTTGTTCACGAAACAGATACAAATCCGTGACGGGTAAGAAAACTAAAGTAAAGGATACAACGGAGGTTATCTTGCTCGTTTGAGGGCATTAAAGTAAATAACAGAGACACAGAGTCCACCAAGTTTTGCTTTGTGCATGTTCATATGGTTGAATAACACATTCTTGTTCTCTCTAGATGTTGCTCCATTCACTTCAGCTTGTGGTATCGTTTGATTTTAGATTGGTTCAACATCTCAGCTGGAAGCATTCAACTTTCAATCAGATAGCTAATAGATTGATGTGTCTGTCATTACAACCTTTTACAGTGTTTTTTATTCGGGTCTGTTTATACCACTTCTAAGCACTATTGGTGTACATGTTGTTCTTTGATTCTAATGACATTATGTTTAAGAGATGCAGCAAATATTTGGAAGAGTTTAGTTTTTCATCTGGTCCTAGCCTCCTAGGATTATCACTCACTAGATAGTGAATTGTGTTGTATTCTTTGAGTTTTGGCAAGCCCTTTCATTTAACGAACATTTCTTGGAGAAGCTGGTGGGGAGTATGATGAAGCAGCAAGAGAAGATGCATAACCAACTGTTTATAATAATGGAAAAGATGGAGCAGGAGAGGACACGTAAAGAAGAAGCTCGGAGGCAACAAGAAATGGAGAGAATGAAACAAAACGAAGAGGCACGTAAGCAAGAGTTGTCACGCAGCTTGTCTCTCATCTCTTTCATCAAAAGTGTTATTGGTGATGATCGAGATTCCTAACCTCTCTAAACAATGTGAATGGGCTCAGTCACAAGGGTATGGAAAGTTTGTGTCTCCAAGCCGAAGATGTTGGTCACAAGAGGAAGCGCAGGCGTTGATAGCTAGCAGAAGCGATTTGGAAGAGAAGACAGGGTTCACAAGGGAGGTATATGGGATGAGATATCAGCAAAACGGACGATCTGCTAAGAAGTGTAAGGAGAAGTGGGAGAACATGAACAAGTACTACAAGAGAGTGATGGAAGGTAGCAAGAAACAGCCTGAGCACACAAAGACTTGTTCATACTTTGAGAAACTTGGAAGTTTCTACAAGACCAACTCAGTGAGTGCAGACCACTCCAGAGAGAAGGAAGCATGAGGGTTCAAGTGAAAGAATAAGATTAGTTTTGTTATGGCACAGAAGCTTTAGATGATCTCTAGAGTTTTGTTTGATTTTGGTTTAGTTAAATCTACCACTTTGTATTTGTACTGTGTTGAGTTTAGAAGGTTCGGAATAAAGACAAAAGCGTAGGTGATTAGGATCTTGTAACGCCTGTGGGAGACGAGAAGTATCATCGGTTACATCGACTGTGTCTGACACGTTCTGGAGGTTGTGAGGTTTGCAATTACATATGCTGACACTTGCCAGTTTTAGTTTTATTCACTATTGTTTTTTCTTTCTCTTATCTTCTTTTAATCAAATGCACAAGCTCAAGCTCTGACTTGGAAGAAGGATATGGAACGTGGAGGCTTCCATGGCTACGGCAAGTTATCCCTCAACACCACCAATCCAGGTAGTGTTACTTTCAGTTGCATGTGAAAACATTCTCTATAACTCTTCTATTGTGAGTTAAGGGCGTCATAGAGCTCAAACTTTTGCAACTAAGACCATCTAAACAGAAAGATTAGGTCCTGAAACTCAGCTTTCTTGTTTCTTTTTCAGGTTTACCAGCGAAGGTTTTGATGGCAGAGAACGGCATGCAGCTATCAGAACTCAACCAGCCTAACAAAACCGCTAATGGCGGCGAAGAGGAGTGCACGGTGAGAGAGCAAGACAGGTTCATGCCTATTGCCAACGTGATACGAATCATGCGGAGGATCTTACCTGCTCACGCCAAGATCTCAGACGACTCCAAGGAGACAATCCAAGAATGTGTTTCAGAGTACATCAGCTTTATAACTGGGGAGGCCAATGAGCGTTGCCAGCGGGAACAGCGCAAGACCATCACTGCTGAGGATGTCTTGTGGGCAATGAGCAAGCTCGGTTTTGATGATTACATAGAACCCCTCACGTTGTACCTCCACCGCTACAGAGAGTTGGAGGGTGATAGAGGAGTTAGCTGCGGTGCTGGATCCATTAGTATGACCAGCAGCTTGGCTGTCAAGAGGCCTAATGGTACCATGGCCGAGTATGGAGCCTACGGGACTATGGCACCGTACCATTATCGTCATCAGAACGGTTTTGCTTACAGTGGTAATGAACCTAACTCTAAAATGGGTGGTTCATCATCTGCATCAAGTGTATTTCCATCTCAGCAACATAACCACTGAGAAGAATAGCTAATAACGTCGAGCGCTGACAGGGAGAGAGCCATAACTGTTAGTAGGCGCAATTTCTAGTTGATGAATTCAAAGTTTTAAGCATAAACAATGATGCTTTGTCTCTGTGTATCTTCTCCTTGAACGAACCTAGTGTTTTCATTTGATCTTTCTTGTGATAAAATGTGTCAATAAAGCATTAGGTTCCAAACATCATGCCTGTGATCTTGACTCAACATATAAAAGGACTTACACATTCCAAATTCAAATTCTCAGCTACAGAAATAGAAGCATGCATCATCTTCATCTAGCTACCAGTTTCCGGAGGAACTTCAACGCAAACCTTTTTCCTCTCCAGAAGATCATGTTCCTCTTGATGCTCTTCAGACAGAGATTCTGATTTCGAACGGTCTACAGGATCAACTCCAGTTCGTTTCCTCTGTGGAATCACAGTGAAGAACGCTGTTTTCCAGTCCCTTGTCTCCAGAAACTTAACGAGAATCTCCAGAACTTGGTTCACAGTGAGAACCTAAATCAATAACAACCAAACTCACAATAGGGATCATGCTTAAGAAAGTATATGCAACAAATCAGCAAATGCATTGGATCTCAATGGACGTGGCTGAAGATGGAGGGTACACACCTGAGAACTAGACATTTTCATATACTCTCCTATAGGAAGTTTAGCTGTTTTAATGCCTTGTTCCTGTGCTTTGTTCATGGTGATTCCTTTGAACCGGTTCCGATCCACTAAGCCACCAATTATGTAGATACTTTTGGTGTCAAGATCATCCAAAACAGTTTCAGAGTCAGCCGTAAGGTACACCAAATCCTCTTTTCGATCAGCCATGGCCTCAATGTAACACCTACTCTCCTTCTCTATGAACCATTTCTCAAAACCCGGAAGCCTATCAAGCTGAGTACTCATCTCCCCTTGGACTCCCGTTAGCCATAGATGACAAGGAGAAGTGCTTCTCCCATTCACCGCATAACAATACATTATCTGAACATTTACAAAACCGATCAATGAAGAGTAAAGTTTGAAGCTTTGCATACAAGAATGGGGTTAAAGTTTGAAACTTTGCATACGAGAATGGAGTAAAGTTTGAAACTTTTGCATGACCCACCTGCTGAACGAGGCTGGAGATCTCAGACTCAGACATGAGATGTGCGAAGTCAACATCTATGACGATGTTCTGTCCGGTTTCTTTAGCTTTAGTGAGCCGTTCCATTTTCTTCTCTTTCTCCTCAGACCTCTTCTCCATTCTCTCCTTTCTTAGATTCCTCCTCGACTCTATAAGCTTCAGCCTCTCTTCCTCCGTCGCATTGGCTAAGGTTTCTTCCCATTCCTTTTGCTTTCTCTCGCCTTCTTTCCTCTTATGCTCCTTCTCTTGCGCCTTCTTCTCAGCTTTTTTGGCTTCGTATCTTTGCTGTTTTAGTTGCTTCTTCTGGGCGTTCTTAGACAAAGGTTTCTCTTCCGACGGAGGCGAGAGGTTAACAGGAGCCGGTTCGGAATCTGGTTTAAGCTGGTTGTCGAGGCTGGTGTCGTCATTTTCCGTCGCCGCCGCCATTGCCGCGAAACGTAATAGAGCAGAGGTCTAAAGAAAGGGGAACCGGTATGCGCCACTCAGAAACGGAAGGCTTTTGAATTTCATCCCACTGGGCCTTTCACGACCCATTTAGAAGGCCCATTTAAACGGGTTTAGTTTAGTTAGCGCAAAGAGTACACAGAAGAGAAAGTGTGCGTGTCTTTGGAGAGTACAACGATTTGGAAAGTGTTACTGAATTCAGACAACTGCTTATCTCCAAGGAGCACAATCAGTTGCATAGACGGTGAGGTGGTGCAGAGCGTGTGGACTAAGCTGTGTGCTGCTGAGTCGGGTGAGATTGAGTTAAAGATCAAGTTGATTGATCCTACACAGATTGAGTTAAAGATCAAGTTGATTGATCCTACAGTAAGAAAGGAGTAGTAACAGCATTACAGACGTGTACGGTATGTATTGTAGCAAGCAACCCCTTTTGTCTAGTTATAACTGCAACACGTACGGTCTCTGTTTCCAAACGGCCTTAAAGCTTTTGCCTTTATGCCTTGGGACTTACTCACCATGTTTAGGAACCTTGAGACATACATTTGATTTCAGTGTTTGAATGGAAAGTAAAGGACAAAAACTAACATCAATGATCAGATCTCACATCTCTTCATTACAAAACATTACAAGAAAAGGGACAAAATCAATCACGCAAACCAAGGTAGTGGAAGCCGCATTGATATTGGTATCTGACGTGTAACACTTGTTCTGTCTTTATTTCTTATTCACACCTTATCTTTTTAAGTGAGTTATGATCTCTCGTTGTCACGTTTCCTCGTAATCATCTTTGACACAAAGCCTAATCGTACTTATCTGCCAACAAACCGATAAGTTGATGAGTTTTACACCTGCCCACAAGCCAAAGTTTTGATCTTTATATGCAGCTCTTTTGATTCTCATCTCTGCTTCTCCCTAACTTCTCAAGCTCGACATAATTTCTTGGTGACGTCCATGGATTTACCCGTCTCTGATCAGTCCTTACAGCCTCAAGGTTCTTTTTTCACTTCTTTACACCTGTTTGTTCTGTTCCAAGTCCCCCAGTTTCTGTTTCTGGTTGGATCATGAATTAGCTTAACTGGATTTGGCTAACTTACTAGAGTTTCTGGTCGGTGCAGATGTTTGTGTTGTGGGAGTGGCGAGAACGCCTATGGGAGACTTCCTAGGCTCCCTCTCTTCTTTGACTGCCCCAAGACTTGGTTCCATAGCCATTGAAGGTAGCTTTCTTACTCTCTCTCTCTCTCTCTCTTTTTGGTTTCAGCTAAATTTTCATTCTCTGACTGCTTCACACTCCACTCATAGCTGCACTTAGAAGAGCAAATGTTGACCCGGCTCTTGTGGAAGAGGTTTTCTTTGGTAATGTCTTAACCGCCAATCTTGGGCAAGCACCAGCAAGACAGGCTGCACTTGGTGCTGGCATTCCCTATTCAGTGATCTGCACCACTGTCAACAAAGTCTGTGCTGCAGGAATGAAAGGTAACTCATCAGTATTCCTCTACTCCTGATGATCATTTGAAAACTCAGCCATACATCACTGCTTTTACTTCAGCTGTAATGCTTGCGGCTCAAAGCATCCAGCTCGGTTTGAATGATGTTGTTGTGGCTGGTGGGATGGAGAGCATGTCAAACGTACCTAAGTACCTCCCAAACGCGAGGTGTGTCATCAGCTTCCTAACTTTAGACTTGTAGAGACAAGTTTCTCATCTTGAAAAGCTTTCTTGTGTGTTCTTTCTTATGGTTTCTGTGAGCAGAAGGGGTTCACGATTAGGCCATGATACTGTTGTTGACGGTATGACGAAAGATGGACTTTGGGATGTGTACAATGACTTTGGAATGGGAGTTTGTGGAGAAATCTGCGCTGAACAGTTCCGTATTACTAGAGAAGAACAGGTCACACTCATCTTGATCCTTGACCTGTCTTTCCAGTTTATCACCACTGATGTGTTGATGAAGTTGTCTCACTTACAAACCTTTTGTTTTTGTAGGATGCTTATGCTATACAGAGCTTTGAGCGTGGTATCGCTGCACAGAACAATCGGTTGTTCGCTTGGGAGATTGTTCCGGTACACCTCTCCTTCCAGGAATAAACTTTGATGGGATTGTGATAAGAGTATAAAAAATCTGTGCATTCATATTGATAGGTCGAAGTTTCTTCTGGAAGAGGGAAGCCATCTGTTGTTATTGACAAGGATGATGGACTAGGGAAGGTAAGTGTTTGAGGAACCGCTGCTTCTCATAGAATTGCGTTGTATTGATTATAACTTTGTTTGGCAATGGATCAGTTTGATGCTGCCAAGTTAAAGAAGCTTAGACCAAGCTTCAAGGAAGATGGGGGATCAGTCACTGCTGGCAATGCATCAAGTATAAGGTTCTCTTTAATATGAATCTCTCTCACTTGCTCTATGGTGGTTCTTGTTTAATCTATGTTTTCTGCTTCTTCTTCTTCTTCATTTGTAAGTCTCCAAGCATTTTGTGTTGTTTACTAATGGCTTTGCTTTATGTTGGTGTACAGTGATGGTGCGGCAGCGTTAGTGTTAGTTAGTGGAAAGAAGGCTCATGAGCTTGGACTGCATGTTATCGCTAAGATAAGAGGATACGCTGATGCTGCTCAGGCACCTGAGTTGTTCACAACCACTCCTGCACTTGCTATTCCTAAAGCTATAAGGCGTGCTGGTTTAGATGCATCTCAAGTGGATTACTATGAAATAAACGAAGCTTTCTCTGTAATCCTGCTTACTTAGCTCTCATTGCTTTTAACTTATTGTGCATGTATCTAGAGGTATGACTGTGCTGACTTGTTTCCCTCACAGGTTGTAGCTCTGGCCAATCAGAAACTGCTTGGATTAGATCCTGTAAGTCATGAAACAAGTACAGTTATGGATGTTTAAGTGTTAGTATCACTGTCTCTGATAATGTGTATGTATATATTTACACAGGAACGGCTGAATGCACATGGAGGGGCTGTTGCACTGGGACATCCACTGGGATGCAGCGGTGCTCGTATTTTGGTCACGTTATTGGGGGTAAGTCCTAAGAGCATGCAACAATGGTGTCTTGAATAGAATTGAATCCACCCAGAAAATGTGGTTGAATCCTTCTGGTTCAGGTGTTGAGAGCAAAGAAGGGAAAGTATGGAGTGGCATCAATATGCAACGGAGGAGGAGGAGCATCAGCACTTGTTCTTGAGTTCATGTAAGCTCCTTTAACTCTGGTAAGCGTAGCATTTAGCATAAGCAAGAGCTTACATGCCAACTAATTCTTCTTAATACAATACTCTTTAAATTCAAACTTCTTGACGTGTTGCCAGGTCGGAGAAGACAATCGGATATTCTGCACTCTGAAGCTTGTTATAGAACGCAAAGCATGTATGTGTACACTGTCTTAAGTTTGTGTGTCATGAGATGCAATAAAAGTGTGTAAGGAATCAAAGTAATATTGATACACACTGAAAGTGAAGTGTAATAACAAATGATACATAGAGAAGAACCAGAGGTTGAACAATTACTCGAAATAAATACTAAATCTATTTTTTTATTACTAATACAAGACAAATTCAAATATAGCCAAAATAACAAATATCCGGTTTGTGTTCAGCCCTTCCCGAGTGTTAGGGAGTTGAGAGGATCAAATAAAACTATACATGAATCCAAGAGTTCATTCAGTACAAGTTTTATTCTCTTTTGTTCACTTTACATTAGCATGGCAATGGAGATGACAGAGCTCAGTGCTCAGTACTTGCTCATTTGAATTGCTAGCTCAACTATAAAATACATTTTAATTGTGAAGCTACTGAAAGGAATTCCCTCAGAAGCATTCAGGGTTCATCACCTTCCAAGTTTTCATGGACTGGCTGTTCTGTCATCAACGGGCTTGCTCAGACCGTTGCAGTTCTGATTCTATGGTTTTGGCCATCTCAACAAGTTCAGCTACAGGCTCAGGAAAACCCACGTGGAAAGATCCTTGCTTTGCAGGTTCTGCTTGTCCCTGAGTCTCATAATGGTGCTTGACATAGTTGTATAGCTGTTGATGGAAGGGATGGTCAGTAGAAAAACAATCTACACTCTCAGTGTGGTGAGATGACCCAGAGCTTCCTCTTCTACAGAAATGTGGGAGGGGTGTGTAGTCCATAATCTACAAAGAACCACAAAACTTAGAGAACTTTGCATTTCACACCAAGATCATAAGCAATCAGATGCACATAACATATAGATACCTTCAATAACTCGTCCTTTCCACAACCAGATAACACATGAACTTTTTTCCTCGTCCTCTCTTGTAAAAGAGGTTTTACAACCTGTTTACACATATATGCATGCTAAGTAGCTAACAGCCTGAGTTGCATAAACTAGAAGAGAATCGCAGAGGCGTACCTTCCAACAGGCTGAAAATACATATGGAGCGTTCACAACATAGTATGTGTTTGTTTTCTCTGGATAGTTCAGATCATCAATGGTTGATATGATAGTCACTAACTGCATCAAGATGTTGAGCACACAAAGTTATAAAGAAGAGTATGAATACATGAACTTACTGTAACTTGCAGTATCATTATTCATGATTAATAGTTTCATACCTTAATTTGGCTCAGGGCTGACAGTTTTAACCCTGTCATGTCTAGAACCTTCACGCAGGTGGTGATTGGCCGCCCATTCTTCTTAGATACAGAAGGCTGTAACAGTTTCTTACACATTAAAGCAAGAATGAAACCGAAAAAAAGAAAGAATAGCCATTTGACATGTACTCACCAGTAGTACACGGTCTCTGTATTCATTGATTTGGATGTGGGATTGGACATAGTAGTGAACCTGTACGTGGAAGAAGAGAAGGACGTTAACTTTTGTTTCTCATTTGAGTATGAAACTTGCGGAAAATACAAGAAGACAATGAAAGCAACTTACAGAAGCTTTGTCGAATGTGCTAAGGCCAACACCAATAGCAAAGACAGGCAAGCCCTAAACAACACCAATTAAGAATTACTAATTGATCAGAAAAAAGGGAATGAGGAATCCTGTGGGGGCTACCTACCTCTCTGGTGTAACCTGACATTCCTATGAGCTGAGAATCACGTACGTCCCTGTACAACTCACTAGGGACAATAGGTTTCTGCAGAAACCAAAAAACATGATCTAATGTTCACACAACACAGAGCTTAAAACACACACACAGACGAAAGAAGGAGGAAATGAATGACTCACGGATAGGATACTATCAATGTCATTATCCACCCTCCAACGCAAACACTCAACCAGCTGAAAGTGAATTTACAAAAAAAAAACGCTGAAACAAAACACACTCAAAACCAGATAATGAAGTGTTTTGGGAGATGTAACATACCATTGTATGAGCTTTACGTACGTTCCAGTCTCGTGCTTTCAGGAAACGAATCAAAGTCTCCCTCAGGTATCCCTGATGTACATTCTACATATTCACAACAATGAGAATCAGAAACTTGGAGCAGGGAAGAAACATTCTCGCTCAAAACTATTACAAAACAATCAGTCGTAGATTCAGACACAGATTCAACTATGTTCATACATACTACAACAAGAACCGAACATACCTTAAATGTTGTCTTCAATGTCTCCTCCTCAACTGGCACGAAGTTTTACACGGTTCAGTACTTACTAAAAATAAGCAAATCTAAGCAGAGAACCGAAGTAAATAAGAGAAAAACGTAAGACCTTGATCTATGAGCTCTCTGAATTCATCAATGGCTTCTTCTTCCGAAACAATCCCCATTGTTTTTTTTGTTTCTGCCTCCTTTTCTCACTTTGCACCGAACTTTTAGTCGATCATTAAAACATCAAAGAGGTGGTAGGAGAGACAGCAAAACACCCCGACAGAAACAAACACTTTAAACTCGTCTTTAACATAACTACTTTGACATAGACTTGTCGTAACCTCCAATGTTCTAAAAGTCTAAACCAATATTAAAGAAGAGGTTCTGGTTTCTTCCGTGTATGTTGGATACGTTGAACAATCAAAATCAATTAGAATTCTCAAATCCCATTTGGTTTTACACCTCTTGAGGTTTCTGGGTCAGCAGCAAAAGTTTAAAGTCTAAATTTTTCTTAATGAAATAACGAAAAAAATGAGAGAAAGATTCAAACTTTGAAATAAGGATTGAAGAGGTTAATTTGCAGTTTTCATGTTAAATCAGAAATAAATACAAAACGAACTCGTAGTGGATTTGGTGAGCCTTTGTCTTTTACTGGTAAAAGAAAGCTCAAAAGATAAAGATGGTCTTCGAACAAAGTTGGTCTCTTTTTGAGTCTATCTCTACTATTCAAACTTTTAGAAACGTTTTAAATTTACTTTTCAATTGGTAAGTTTCCTATAAAGATGAGTAAATTCATGGCGCATTAAGGTTAGGGGGCGGCAATATCATGAATGGGTCTTGCTTTACGTGTTGTGTTGTTATTCAAAGGTCAATTTACAAGTCTTTCTTGTAATTTGCAATGCAAAAGCCAAGAAGAAAAGACAATAACAACTTTGCCCTTTGGTACTTTGCATTGCTTTTCTTCTTCATCGATCTTTGAGCTGGTTATACATTGAATGTGAGTTATGAAACGTGGACATAGAGAAACTAGTTTGGTGGCTCTCGAGATTTGATCTTTGGCCTAATTTAAAAGCAGCAAAACTTTAGTTAAAGTTTGCCCAAAACATAAAGGTGCTAGCTTTTCATCATTGGGTCAAAATAATCTTCCATGGGATGAAGATGGTAGCTTTTCATCATTGCAAATTGACACATAAGTGTGTAGATAAACCTTGTATATGGACGAAAATGAGTTTTGTCACAAACTCATTAACCTCCCAATGACATGAAACCAGGTTGTGTTTTTGGAGGCATGAGCATGAGGCTCTTTAGTTAAGACTATCCTTGGAAAACAGACCTTACTTGCTATTCAACTCCTTTTTTCCAGAGACATAACAAATGAATTCAGCTCAACTTTTATTAAAGCTTGCAGGCCATGTTTTCTGTTGATGTATGGATCACCAGATTGATTATTAACAACAAAAGAATCACAAATTTTATCTTGCCATACACAAAAATGTTTCAGGGTTTAGCAAGATGATGAGTATGCCCTTTACTTACTAAGGGGAATCCATAAGTTTAGTGATATCAGAGACCATGCTTGTGTAATAGTCAGGTTCAATCTTGTTGCGCTCGTCTAGTAGATTAGATTCACTTGTACACCCTGTTTTCAGAAAAAGAGAGAGAGTGAGTTAGAGACAAGCTCAATCATTGTCAGTTTACTAAACCATTGTCCACATAAATATATTAGTGCTGACCTGATAGGACTAGGAGAGTTTTGCAACCAGCATTCTGTCCAAACAATACATCAGTGTCGAGCCTATCACCCACCATGCACATTCTTGACGTTTCTGTCCCAAATCTGCAACAACACAAGGAGAAACACTTCTTTATCACACCACGCTAATATACTGAACACACTGAAATGAGACAGGGTCTGCACTCTGTCCACGTACTTCTGTATCAGATAGTCCATCATGAAAGTAGCTGGTTTACCAACCACTATTGGTTCTCTTTCAGTTGAACCACACATCGCAGCAACCATACAACCAGCACCTACAGTTACGAGAACAACAAAAACTTGATGATACGATATTTTGGAACACTATAAGCTTAAGAGTCTAATGACCATACCAGGCCACTCTTGAAGATCCGTCATATGTCCTACTGCATCACGGTTGGTTGCAATGAAAAGACATCCTGGATTCTCGCGTACACAGAGAGTCCCATACCTGCCCATTTCAGTTATTGCGTTAGTCTAAATCAACTGACTTGAATGCAAGTAGTTATCCATCTTACTGAAGCTTATAGTAGTTGATGTTGGGGTCTAGACCAACCACAACGGCTCCCACCTGAAATAGGAAGTCGTGAAGAAACATAATTAGAAACTTGAGCAAAAGATAAGAAAATGCAAGAATCAAAAGTCTTATGACACATTACGCTCTTATCATGTTCAAAGACGCAGTTCGATTTCCATTGTGCCTTCTTTTCACCGTCTTCCTGCATGAAAGCACATACTTATCCATAACAAACATAGGCATCCAAAGTACATATATACATTTTTGTCAAACACACCCACAACCAATAAGGATCTAACATATTGTACAAGCATATGGGTTCACTAAGTGACCAAAACATGACCCAATCCAAACGTATGCAGTCTACTAAGGGTGTAGTGTGTTGAGCGTAAAAAAAAAACCATATCATACTTGATATCGAAAGATAGACAACTTACAGGACCACCAAGACCTGTAAAACCAGCAAGCTGAAGCTCCTCAAGAATACCTTCTCCACCAATCACATAAACCTACGAAAGGAAAAGGGAATGAGAGAGAGAGACCAAAGCAACGTGCTAGTAGTCGTCTTAAGACAAGACGAACCTTCTTGTCCTTGGGAAAGTTGTTGGCTTTTAAGTACATAGCTGCCGCAAAGGAGGAAGAGAAGATCTCATCCTTTAAAGGAAACACAGTAAGCACACATGAAACTCGATCCAAACAACATAAGTAGGAGAAAACCAACCTGAGTAACAGAAGCAAGACCCAAAGATCGAAACTTTTCAGCGTATTGCCTCCTCGATTTCATCGAGTTGTTTGTCACAAAGACAATGTTTTTACCCTGCAAAAGCCACACAAAATCAAACCCAGAGAGAGATTGAAAGGAAAGAGAGTGAGAAAGTGAACTCACCTTGGAGCGGAGTAAGTCGAGAGTGTGGGAGACGCCATCGATGAGAGTATCACCCTTCCATATAACACCTGAATCATCATCATCAAGCTAAGGATCACCATCAAGGGGATCTCGGATGGGAAAATGTAAGAGAACCCAGAAGTAATACCATCGCAGTCGAAGAGGAAAGTGTCGACAGAGTTGAATAGAGATTTGAAGTTAGTGGAGGAGAGAAGCTTAGGCGCCATTAGAGTATCTTCTCACAGAATCTTCCTTTCCCAGATTTTGTTGAGTTACTACTGAAGACGATGAGCTCATAACGTTGTTCTATAGAAAGGCCCATTGTCATTTGGGCTTTTATATTGTTTTTTTTTTAAACAAGTTTTCTTATTGGCTGCTTTGGACTTGTCCCGACAAGTGTTTAAGGGAGAGTGGGAGTACAACAATTCCGAGTGTTTTAGGAGTGAGTGGATGGCAAAGTTGTAAATAGAGGTGAAAAGATAAGGGTGTTTTGGAGAAGAAAGAGGAATGAGTATGAGTGGTTGCTGTAGGATGGGTGTCCACGATATATTTCCCCACGAGAACTATGATATAACACCAAATGTTTTTGAAACTATCACTTCTGTCTATTTCTCCGTGAGAGTAAAGTTCGAAACCAATTTTCTCTGAATACATAGTTCGAAACCAATTTTCTCTGAATACATAGTTCGAAACCAATTTTCCCTGAATATGTAGTTCGAAATGTATTTTCTCACAATAATCAAATTAGAAGGTTTAATATCGGTTTACTATTTAAAATTAAACCGTAAATCATTTAAAATTGATAATTAATCAAATAAGATCTAATTGAAACGATTTAAACCCGATGTAAAACTCATATTTATTAATAAACAGTGATCCGGTATAAGTTGGGTATGTTTTTGTAATGAATATAGATCTTAAATCGGGTATAAATTGGATTTAAATCGTTTTGAATTTGATTTTATTTGACTAACTATCAATTTTAAGTGGTTTACAGTTTAACTTTAAACATTAAATCGATATTAAACTATTTAATTTGATTATTGTGAGAAAATACATCTCGAGCTACGTATTCATGGGGAAATATGTTTCAAATTTTACTCTTGCGGAGACAAAAGTGATAGTTTCGAAAACATTTAGTGTTATATCATAGTTTTCGTGGGAAATAGATCGTCTACCCCTGTAAGAATTTTATTTTCTAAAATTATTTCGGCTCAAATATTTTCAAACTGGACCCATCAAATGTTGCTAAAGTGAAGGATCTCTACAAAGAGCTTGACCTTGAGGTTTGAAACTTGTGGGTATCTTATACATGTGATGTAAGTGTACACAATTAACATATGCTCTGCGCTCTCCTAATTGGATCTCGTTTGGCGTGTTAACATGATAGTAAGTGTTCAAGCCTTCAAGGAGTATGAGAGCAAAAGCTATGAGAAGCTGACATGATTGATTGAGGCTCACCAACGTAAAAATCAATCAGAGCGGTGCTGAAATCCTTATTGGCGAAGATCTAAAAAGAGGCAGAAGTAGTTTAAGCCATCCAACATTCATGTTATGTCTTTGATTCTTCGTTTAATCCTGTTAAGTTTTATCATTTTCAGTTTTATTTATTGGTGACTGACAGATTTAAGCTATCTCTTCTTCTTATTCTCTTCTAATATCTACATTTCATTCCATGGCATTGATAATGTTTTTCATCTGCGTATCTCCAATGACAGGAGCAAACAGACAGAGCTCTAAGCCCAGGCCCAGTGTCTTGTGTTACAAGTAAGAACCCTGGAATTTGGATTTGAGCCTGAGCCTGGTCATTCTAGTTGGGTCTTATCATTAGTTAGAGAGTAAGGCCATCAAAATGGAGTGCATGGATTTGACCATTAGTGACATACAATTCCTCTTCTCAAGGCAGACAAATCCCATCAGAAGAGAGGACATGTGTACTCAAATACCTCTCCTCCCAGTCTTGTTTCACCTTTTACCTTTTTTGCATTATTAAGTTAGCATACCAATGATGTGGGTTTACTCCTCCCTCCCCCACAACAAAAGAGGTTCCACATGTAAAATAAACAACAAGTAAATAACTTATGTACAAATGATACTATGAAGCTTTAAAGTTTATGACTTAAGAGGGAAGGTATGATCTAGGGATCCATTCTTTGCTTTATGAAAAATAATATAAAGATGATGCATCCAAGTTCCCTTTGATTATAACTCTCTTTTGGATCAAGCCTACCAAACTCCCTACTCCTAGTGTGGTCCATTGTATTTATAATAAAGTGTAATCTCACTTGTAATTTAATTGCAGTAGGGAAAATTTGAAGACCTTACTTTAGTGTTTCACTTTATTTCTGTTTGGTGAGAAGTTATTTTCCTTGTGCAGAAGATGGATTGCATGAAGGACACTTGGGTCTAGCTTTTTTTTAAATCTTTTGGTTGTGGATACATTCTTGATTCACCTGCCCACCTCTACAAAACTCAGTTCACTTTCTTATCTTAACTCGGAAGCAGACAAGTCACAAACTCCTTGTAGCTACTAGCTGTATACCTATATGTGTCAATAAGTATGAAGGAGATAATTATCACACACCATCTAAAGAGTGAGTCCATGCGGGGAGCAAACAAGTGACCAGACCGGGACCCTTGTTTACCATTCATCTCTCTCTTGGAGATTCAATCTCACTAAACTCTTTTTTGACAATTTGATCATTACCACTTTCACATCTCTCTCTCTCTCTTATTGCTAGCCATCTCTTTATCTCTTCATCTCACATATCATCAACCTTTGAGCACACCAGTCTTATGGTAAATCAATCATCCTTTTGCTTTATCTTTCCTTTTTCTTTTGGTTTTCATAACATAAACTATAGGTGTGATTTTGAATATATAATTATCTTACTTTTTATTCCCCTTTTACCTAAAGTTTTGATCACTTTCTCATCCATCATATGCAGAGAAGTCTAAGATGAAGTTCATGAAGATTGGGACAAAGCCTGACACTTTCCACACTCATGATTCTTCAAGGTTGTTCCTCCATCTCTCTTCCTCTGAATCCCTCCACACCCCTTTTCTCTGATTAAAAATATATTTACACTGCAGGACTTTGATAACTGATGCACCCAACGATCTTGTTATAAGAATCAATAACACAAGTTATCATCTCCACAGAGTGTGTTTCACTTGTCTATTAGCAATCCACACATGTACAGTGGATCATATATGTTTATGCAGTGGTTTGCTTCTTTGTTTGCAGTCTTCTCTTGTTCCAATATGTGGCCTGCTTCAAAGGCTTTGCACTGATTCAGAGGAGTCAGATAGTGTTACCATAGAGCTGAACGACATACCTGGAGGAGAGGCTTCTTTTGAGCTGTGTGCCAAGTTCTGCTATGGTATCACCATCAACCTTGGTGCTCATAACATTGTGGATGCTCTCTGTGCCGCCAAGTTTCTTAGGATGTCTGATTCTGTTGAAAAGGGAAACCTGTATCCGAAGCTTGAATCCTTTTTCCACTCATGTGTTCTCCATGGCTGGAAAGATTCAATAGTTTCTTTGCAGTCCACTGCTAAGTTTCCTGAATGGTGTGAGAATCTTGGAATCGTCAGAAAGTGTATAGACTCTATTGTGGAGAAGATCCTCACTCCCACCTCAGAGGTTTGTTCACTTTTGAGTCCATATGATGTTCTTGCACATTGTTTTGATCTTTCCTTCTGTTTTGCAGGTCTCTTGGTCTCATACATACACCAGACAAGGCTACCAAAAGAGAAAACACCACTCAGTTCCAAGAGACTGGTGGACGGAGGATGTATCAGAGCTTGACTTGGACTTATTCCGTTGTGTTATCACAGCAGCAAGGTCAAGCTCCACGCTGGTTCCTCAGCTCATAGGTGAAGCTTTGCATGTATACACCTGCCGTTGGTTACCATACTTCAAATCAAACAGCCATTCATGTTTCACCGTTAAAGAAAACGAAGCAGCGCTGGAAAGGCATCGCCGTGTTGTTAACACAGTTGTGAATATGATACCTGCAGATAAAGGGTCTGTTTCAGAAGGTTTCTTACTGAGACTTGTTAGTATTGCGAGTTATGTTGGAGCTTCTCTCACGACAAAGACTGAGTTGATTAGAAAAGCTGGTCTGCAACTAGATGAGGCAACTCTTGCAGACCTCTTGTTGCCTTCACAATCATCCTCTCATCTCCAGAGCTATGATACAGACTTGGTTTCTGCAGTTCTTGAGAGTTTCTTAATGCTATGGAGAAGACAGTCTTCTAGTAACAATCAGTTGCTACATTCACTTAGAAAGGTGGCAAAGCTTATTGACTCTTATCTTCAAGCAGTCTCACAAGATGTCCATATGCCAGTTCCCATATTTGTCTCTCTTGCTGAGACAGTGCCTGATATTGCAAGGGAGAGCCATGACAGACTTTACAAAGCAATCAACATGTATCTCAAGGTATGGTTGATCGAGAGTCAAACCAGCCTTCTTTGATCAGTCATCAACGTTGGTTGCTTGCATTGCAGGTGCATCCGGAGACAAGCAAAGAAGAGAAGAAACGACTATGCAGAAGTCTTGACTGCCAGAAACTGTCTGCAGAGGTACGTGGACACGCTGTGAAAAATGATAGGCTGCCATTAAGAACGATCGTCCAGGCCATCTTCTTCGACCAAGAGAGCAGTTCCAAGGGAGCTAGCCAAGTTCCCATCTCAAGAGGTAAAGAGACGCCCATGGATGAAAACATCATGATGCAAAAGCTTCACCTAGGTCCAGCTGAAACAGCTTCTATAGGGAAAGCTACGAGTATACATGAAGGAGGAGTCAAAACAGGAGAAGAGAAAATCAGTTCCGGTATAGACCCTAAGAAGCTTGTGAGGCAAGGAACAGGATCAGAGCATAAGTGTCATGCAAGTAGAGACAGGTAGTGGTCTAAACGTGTTAAGACAAATTGAATCTCTTGCTTTGTATTCACCAGTCTTGTGTTTCGTTTTGTTTTCTTTCTATAAAGAACTGACAAATGTAGATGGTCAAGTGGCAATGTATGTATGTATGTATTGATACAGTGCAGAGCTTAAGCTCCTTCTCAACCATTCTTTTTCAGCTCATACGCTCAAGAAAGCGGTTCTGCAACTACCAAGATCCATAGAATCAAACTTAGTAATGTGCTTATTAGGATAAAGATATCATCTTTGTATCCATTTTTCCCCATTTCTCATAACTCATACCTGAAGGCGCATAACAAATATTGTCAATAAAAATTATTTAGATTGAGACATACAGATAGATATCACAGGATCAACCTCAATAGTTGCATTGTTTGATCATACACATCTAATCTTCTCAAAGCTCAAAAGATCTGCTTAAGGGAGTAGTTGCTACATAATGAATAAACTGTACTGATGAATGTAGATCCAAGCAGGTTAACTGTAGTAGTAAAGATTTTTTGGGTTTGTTAGGGGTTTTTGGGTATGAAAATGCATCTAAGTAAAGTCTCTGTTCCCAACTAAGTTTTAGTCATTTCCTTTATCAAAACTAGCAATGCAGTGATATGGAATGTTCTTGATCTTCCAAGGACAGCAATGCCTGCCATTTAAATCATGCAACAGTGTTCATTCAACAACAGATAGCAAACATTTGAAATGTCCAAAAACTAGTTACTGGAACAGTGCAATAGAATGCCCTTAGTCAAAAAAAAAAAAACAATGCAATAGAAAACATGTCAAATCTTTTTGGTGGTTTGTTTGCACTGTATAAAAGAGTAACGTGATTGTTGCGTATTCTATATATTAAAACAAAAGTAACTTTAATGAGGACCCTATAAATTGACGGATTTTTACCCAACCATTTCTACCACTTACTACAACAATAATGTGGAATTATGATATTTCATTAGTTTATAAAGTTATTAATTTATGTTTTTTTTTTAAATTAGATTTATATATTTTAGTGTACCTTTTATGTAAATAAAGGATAATATTTGATTTTATAATATATGTATTGATTAGGTTTTATAGATACAAATTTTATGATGTTCTTATTTGATTATTTGGTATATATAAAATATTTATCATAAATGTGATTAAGTGTAAAATGATAAAATAACATCAAAATATTTGAAGTCTTTAAAAATTAAAGATATATTTCACTATGAATTAAAAACAAACTATACAATATATTGCTTATATTTATATAAATTTTATATAAATTAATTATTAGTTTATATTTATAGTGAAATCATATATTTACATAAAGTATTTTTTAAAAATTATCATTTCATCATTTTATGAAATTGTTTCATACTCTCTGATTCAACTCAAAACCGAAAGAAAATTTAAATGCATTGTGGTTATTAATTTACAGAGTTTTAAGGTACTACTAATGTGCAAATGGTTGGGTAAAAGTCCGTCAACTTCTTTTTTTGTCAACTGATGTATTATTAAATCAATCGTGATTTTAACCAAAAAAGAAAATGCTCTTTAAAAGAAATAATAAACAAATATGAAAGAGTAAATGAAATGATCGCAACGTATAAGTTGCTCTCCAGAAAATAAAAGACACAAAATGATTTTCGCTTTAACGTTGCTCTATTAATAGGCTGCGTACGAGTTGCTCCTCTTGAGTCCCCAACACACACACACAAGCACCATGAGCTCATGTTACTCCACTATCTTTAGCTTTTCTACTCTTATCTTTCTACGTTGTTTAACTTCGACCGGAGCTACCACGTGCCACCCTGATGACGAGGCGGGTCTTTTAGCTTTCAAAGCTGGTATCACCCAAGATCCCTCAGGCATTTTCAGCGGTTGGAAGAAAGGAACTGAGTGCTGCTCCTGGATGGGTGTGGTCTGCATCACGGGCGACCGCGTCACCGAGCTGAAAATATCTGGTGGTAACGTTCTTGGCCAAGGCTTTCTTCGGGGGACTATATCACCGTCCCTGGCCAAACTTCAGCACCTAGAGTCTGTTTCCTTCACCTATATAGGAAAGATTAGAGGATCTTTTCCCAATTTCCTTTTCAAATTACCAAAATTAAAACATTTGAAAATTTGGAATACTAGTCTCTCAGGTCCCCTTCCCAAAAACATTGGCACTCTAAGCAACTTGGTAGATGTCAGTCTAGAGAATAATCAGTTCATTGGTCCGATCCCAAGTTCGATATCGAAGTTAACTCGCTTAACTTGGCTCAGTCTAGGTGGAAACCGCCTCTCTGGCACCATCCCATATATTTTTAAATCTTTGACCGAGCTCCAACTTCTCAGACTCTCTCGCAATAGATTCCACGGGAAACTTCCCACATCTCTAGCATCACTTGCACCAACTCTCGTGGTTCTTGATCTGAGCCACAACCATCTCTCAGGAACCATCCCAAACTATATATCGAGATTCGAGGCACTCTCGGCATTGGATCTCTCTAGGAATCAGTACTCAGGTGTTGTGCCAATGGGTTTCGCCAATCTGACCAAACTCACCTATCTTTTTCTCTCCCACAATCGCTTAACAGGTCCATTTCCCGCGTTAAATCTCATATATGGTATCAGCTCTCTCGATCTTTCCTACAACAAGTTTCACCTAAAAACCATTCCGGACTGGGTGACTTCCTCTCCCGCACTATTCTTGTTAAATCTAGTTAAATGTGGGATCAAGATGAACCTAAACGACTGGAAGCCATCGAGAACTAAATCTGTTTATTACATCGACCTGTCGGAAAACGACATCTCAGGGAGTCCAGCATGGTTCCTGAACCGGATGGAGAGTCTGCAAGCTTTCCATGCATCGGGGAACAAACTCCGTTTTGACTTGGAGAAGTTGACTTTCACCAAGTCCCTGAGAATCTTGGATCTCTCAAGGAACTTGTTATTCGGGAAGGTACCAGCGTCCGTGGCTGGTCTGGAAACACTCAACTTGAGTCAAAACCATCTTTGCGGAAAGCTTCCAGTGACAAATTTTTCGGCTAGTGTGTTTGTTGGCAACGATTGTCTCTGCGACTCACCACTTGCTGCTTGTAGTGCTTAGCCTTAGCGGCAACTAAAACGACAATATTATTGTATTTGGATTTACTAGTACATGTAAGTCTTCCAATAAGATTTGTACTAATAAAATAAAATAAAATCTACATGAAATTATTCAAGTTTAACATTGAAAACGAAGCGATATAAGCTTGAATTAAAATTGGCAAAACATTTTAACGAGTTATCTGTTAGTTCTTTTTTTAAAAAAATCGACCATAAATCTTTGTATTAAAATAATTTTGGATATATCTTCATACCTTAGTAAGATATAATAGATGTTTTTCCAAAAAAAATAATATATTTAATAGTATATAACACTATATAGTACCAACTTAGATAGGGATAAGTGGTACGACTGCTTTGGATCCAATTATGTTTCTTTCTCCTTTTTAATAGTTAAGGATTTGATTTTTAAAAATATATATATTTTTATTAGAAAATAAAAAAGTCTAAAAATATTTTATTTAACTATATTTTTGTTTTTCAACATAAATTTTATAAAATAGATACTTAAATATTTTTTTGCAAAAATGCTGATTTCGAAGTTTGAGCATAATGAAGTTAAATAACATTGAATAGAGGAACCTCTTTCATTAACAAAATAGGAATCCACTCACCGAGAATGATCCACTGCCACATATGAGTGTTGAAACTAGGTCCGGACAGAAAAACCAAAATTGAACCGAAATCTTTAAATATTCAAATGGTTTCTATATTTTCATATCTAAAATAATTGAATCGAGCATCAGATACCTAAATATATTAATTGTGTATACATTTAACATAACTATATATATATATATATATATATATTTATAAAAATCTATTAAAATATCCAAAAAATATTAAAAGATGGCTAAATTGTTATAAAGTGTCCGGATTATCTAAAATATCTAAATTATTTTAATTGAAGTATCCAAAGTAATTCGAAATATCCAAAAAAAAAATATTTAAATCATCCTAATTATTTAATATTTTACTCTAAATAACCGATATTTTATCCGAATTTTCCCCGGGCCTAGTTGAAACCACCTTGTAGATTAGGAGCACATTTATGTTAGAGAATGCAACATTAATCCTTAGAGGTCGTCTCTGTTGAAACCAAAATTGTAGATGTACGGTAAAAAGGCATGTTAATCATTGAAATATATCAGCAAATACCTTTCACTGAGTTGGAATGAGCAAGTAATTTTGTTTTTGTGTTCTTCACCATAATACAGCATAACACAACATATATTCATTGTTCATGCTAGTGGCAGTGTGTTTAGAATTAGAGAGTTTGTGATCACCTCACTAAGAGGAAACTCCTACTTAATAGGAATAAGAATGGACAAACAACTACATATGATACACTCAATTACAGACGCCACGTGTGAATACACAACTCAACTACATGTGATCGTCTCCTGAAACCTTGTTCAATCCATCTCCAGCTCCAACCAGTGATGTTGATGGATGGTCATATGCGAGACCATTGTCTGACTGATGGTAAGAAGAGCTCAAGCCTGATTCTAGTATTGGCTGCGCAACTACCATCTCAGGTGAATAACCAGCTGCACCTCCTCTCATTAATCTAGGCTTCTTTACTGATCTCTCTTCTCCTGCGCTCTCTTCTTGAGACCAAACGTTACACCCTGAGTCTGGTGTTAATGGCTCCCGGTAAGATGAATGAGACTCGTCAACTGAAAGGCTTTTGTCAGGTCCACATTCCTTGCTAGATTTATCTTGTAGGGGATACTCGGATGTTGGGGCAGGGGTAGCAGGATCTGATTCCCCTGTTACTGGGCCTGAGGGTTCGCCAAGAACTCCACTGAGTCGTTGTTGCTCTTCGATTATCTTCTTCAAGTACTTCCCTTGTGCTTCTATCCGTAGTTGCAGCTGTCTTTGCACCTACAACACATCAAAGCATGTCATGTTTCTCAGAAACTAACTGCTAATACTGCTCTACTGAAGTTCTGATTAATTAGCATGGTGTAGGCATACTTCTAGCTGCTCGTGTAATCGTTTCTGAACTTCCATTTGCAACTTGAGGGCTTCAGTTATCTGCATTCCCCTGTAACCGACAAGTTAGCCTCTTTCTGATTACTTATTCTGAAGCACACAGGTGGTAGCATCAGAAAACAACTCAAACAAAGACACGTACGATGAACAGTCCAGCCCAGAGAGCACATCTCCAGATTCTTTCTTATCGGTTTTCTTCCCTGAATAAGTAAATAAAACACCAGATTCAGGCAACTAGGAGCATAAGATAAACGAAGAAAACCAATGTCCACCTTACCTTCAGACGAAGGATCTGGCAGGTACTTTGCAAGTCGATATTTCTAAGTCAAACACACATTTGCAAAATCAGCAAAAGGAACTGAGGGATGCATAGACAAGGGCCACACAGTGTACCTGTAAGTGACTCTTGACATGGTATATAGTTAATCCTTGTACACCCATCACTCTAAGAACACCTTTTGGTGTAGCTCCTTCGAATATCAAACAGAAAAAAAGATACATTCAGTAACCCTAAGCTTCCCTCGCAAGTCTACTAAGTAACCATCGAAGGGTTATTAGAAAGAAAAACAGGAAACTCACTATCAGGGCCACCAAGTTGAGCTACAGCATCAACAAAACGTTCATGTAGCTCATGAGTCCAACGCAAACGTTGCTTGGAAGCATGACTTGAATTGTTGTCTGCTTCCATCAGACTAACCTATACAAACGTTTGAAGCAAAACTAATGAGTTATCGCAAGCTTGTCAGAAACATGAGTTAAAGCTTGTAACTTTGGAAAGATAGTGAAGTAAAGTTTAAGACTTTCTTCAAAGTTCCACCAAATCAGATGAACCCAAAATCACTTAGGAGATGGAGTCTCTAAGAACCTTGTTGGTGGATCTATACAAGAATCTAACTTCGTTCCTCCATTCTCGGAGCTTGTTTGCTCTTCTTCGTCTCTCCGAGACTCCAATTGTTCTGGGTTTTGGCTATAGGCGGTGATGTTCTGGATTTCACTCAGTCGTCTGGTTCCGGTTGTTCCTGGGGGGCGATGCGGCAGAGTCCTCCACCGTGTTGTTTTTTTTTTTTTTTTGCAAGTCGTCACTCTCAGCCTCTTTCGATCGAATTTGCGACAGTTCCATTGACTATAGTGTTTGTATTTAATGGGCTGGATCTCTCTTCATAAGCCCATCAAGATCCAAATATTATAAAGATGGGTCCAACTCAGTATATAATAGAAAGCAGCGGAAAAAAAAGTTTATAAATAAACGACACGCTGTTGCTGGGTTTTGGAAGTAAAACGGCACGCTAAACCGGTTAACTAATTTGTTCCCCTAACCGAACAAATGTGAATAACATGATGGAATCAATGTTATCAGATGTTTGAGTATTTACACTTTGGTATCATAACTTAGAATTATAAACGAGAAACCCCTAAACGCGTCTTGATACTCTTCACATGCACATGTCACCCAGAAGAAAAGGGTCATTGTCTTTGTTGTGTGATTTATCGCTTTTACACCACGCAACATTCAAAGTCCAGTTCACATACTAGAACAGAACTATCGTGTTTAGGACTCTCTCTTTCTGAAATTTCAAATTCATTCTTCAATATAAAATATTGTTTGTACAAAGACAATGGAAAATCATATCAATTTCACTTCAAACAAACAGCGGAAAAGCCTTCAAGTTAGTGCAAACAAGCTTTTACATGTTACTATGTCTCTCTATTCCTTAATTTCAACTCTATTATTATGTAATTATTATTTTCTTGGAAAAGGATTAGTGGATAATTAAACAAATACTGTATAAACATAGTGTCAATTTTAATTAGGGTGTGAAGTTGTGAACTTAGAATTTTCATATAATAAAAGACATGCTTAAAGTTCCTTTCTCAGCTTTCAAACGAATGGCATGACCTCATAACCCATTGAGTCATTCATAATTGCCTAAATGCTTCTAGAGTCTTCTTCTACAATGACCCATAAAGTCTTAGAATATATAAAATGTGTTTGTTGTCGGAGATCTTTGATTTAATAACAACAACACTTCGGTATCATACATAGCTAAGAGTTTTAAACTCCCAAAACGCGTCTTGACATACTTCTCATGCACATGTCACCCCGAAGAATTGACTCTCAGATCTTTCTAGGTGTTTATGTTCACACTTTGCCACGCTCCATTTAAACGATTTAATTTTCCCTTTTTTTCCCACTTTAGGAAAAAAATAAAATAAATATTTTGTAGTGTTACGATACGTCGAAACCAATTGAGTATTGACTGGTTTGGTGCGTGGTGATGGCATAGGACCACGTTGTTGCTTGCTTGGCAATTCTTATACAAACCTTACCCTTTCTTCTTCTTCTCTTCGTTTGTCTTTATCGTGATTTGCGACGTTGATGTTAATTATTTGAGTAGACAAGAACGTGGACCAATCGGTTGGTCATAATTAAATCACTGATCATCGACTACCAATAATGGAGCTTGATTTTGGTTTCTAAAGTTGCGTGGAGACCATTCCATAAAGTTTTTTTTAACATCTTGACGTCCAAATCCTGGTTTTAATTTTTTTTTCCTGTTGGCAATGACACTAACATTTAGCTTGAGTTTTCCGTAAATTCACTTTAGATGATATTCGTGTTAATTAGTCCAAATATGTAAAACACACTTAGCGAAATCAGTTCATATAAGAAATAAATTTCATATGCTATGAGATCCAGATTCACAACCAGCCATGCCACCATGCGCAAGTTTACAAATAGAACCTTGCTTTTGATCCCGTCTAATGTTTGAATGAATTGTTGTTCTGTTAATGTTTTACTTTTAATTTTTAGTTTAATTAATCATTTTGTGATGGTCTAGTGATTTTTCACTGGATGAAGAATTGTTTCGTTGGTCTAGGCCATGAATAGATTTTCTTTTCAACGCGAAATTACTAGTTTTTTATGTGGTTAGATGATGTGGGTTTAGTTTAATACTAAAATTGAATTATTTAGAGAAGAATTCGATTTTGTATCCAGTCGACGTATCTAACCTTTGTATTTTGTCACCAGTAGACAGAACTAGCTATTATGGTTGGATTAGACACGCACACGCTATTAACACCAATAATCCATTAGAATTACAACCACTAGAAATAAGATGACGAGATGTGGAAGTTGTGATAAGTAGTTTAATTAGGCTTTACTTACTCAGGCCCGTCTTAAATTATTTAGGGACCTTAGGCAAAACATAAAAAAATGGATCTTATATAGGTAGGATGGACCTTTTTGTTACTAGCTATTTTTAAAATGGACCCTATATAGATAGGATGAACATAAGAAAATAGACCCTATTATTACAAAAATCAGACTAAAAATTTTTTTGGACCCATGGACCCATGGCAATTGCCCCTCTTGCCATGGTCAAGAGCCGGCACTGTACTTACTAATAGTGATGTTAAATCAGGAGAGGGTCAAATAATGGGGTATAATTAGGCCAAAAGAGAGTAGATGTGGTTGTCAATGGTTGGCTAAGGCGATGAATTAATACCACATCCGTTTCATTTTACTTATCGTTTTGGATTTGTAGACATAAATTAAAAAATATTTAATTGTATATATTTTCTAGATAAAAACACAATTATCTATACAGTTAACCACATTTCAACCAATAAAATTAGAATAGTATATAAAATTAATAAATTTTGCATTGAAATTATAAAATCACACTTATTTTGAAATGAAATTTTTTCTCTACAGTGACATATATATTGAAACGGAGGGAGGAGTAGTTTGGATATAATCTTAATCCCAACTTGTTTCTATTTTAAGAGTCCCTCGATCTCCATATCTTTCTGGACGGCGGGACACCTAAAACCTTCGCTTCTATTATATTTTAATTGTGTTTTGTTACTTTTAAAACAGAAATGATCATTACTATAAGTTAATTAATTTTGTTTTTTAAAATTATGTATCATTCATAGGTAGCACGAAGTGATTACTTGAATTGAAGGAGCATTACAAAGCATTATGCGTCACGAGGGAGACAACAAGCGAGGCGAGGATCGTGCTAGTAAATCTTCGTCGAGTCCATAAGTGAATAGCTCTGAACTTTAATACAAATAATTAATAGAATAACCACAAGGGGGGTAATTAATTAGTTGGTTCCCTGTCAGTTGTTAATTAAAGAAATAATCTCAAACCGTCCACTTCCTTTTTTTTTATATTCTGTAGAAGGCTTCTCTAATGTTCTACACTTGAGTAAATCAATAGTATATAAACCCTAGATGGGGTGAATTGTTTAATGAAGCCGTTTAATAAACAATAGTTAAGACACTTCTTAAGCTACTGCTCGGATTAATATAATGTGTATAATCCAACGAATGTCGACGCTATTACAACTTTATCATGCTTGGAAATATTCTGAAAATTGATCGATGTTAGATCTAAGAGACTCAATAACTGTTGATTTGACGATGTATTCAAGGTAATGAATGTTTTTTTCGCTATGACACGTAAATGCAATTTTTGTAGTTGATAACGATTGTTGGTTTTTTAGGACAATAAAAAATATTATAAATCATTTTAAATTGTTATAAACTATTAAAATTCAATAGTTTGTTTCAACAAATATTTACAGTTACGGACTTGCGGATGGGTTAAGGAGAATTTAAAAAAAACTATATAAATATAAATACAAAAATAAAATTATTCAATTAAAAATTAAATTTAATAATAGAAATACCAATATATATATATATATATATATATATATATATATATTAATTTATATTAAAAAAACTTTAAACAAAAAGTATTTTCTATAATTTTTAAAAAGTAATAGTATGTTTTATAAATATAGTTTTATATTTATTATAATAATATGATTTTTAATATTTTTATAATTATATAAAATAAAATATTATTAATTTATTATTTAACCATTGTTGTAGTTGGTAACTAACTAGTAATAACTATTCAGCAAACGTAACAATTTTTAACCAATATACAAATTATCTAAATCTTTTAACGCTTAAACTGTAACCACTTGTGATTGCACTAGTCAGGGCCCTAAACTAAGGAAATAAGTATTTAGCAGTAATATTGGTATCGTTCGAGATAAGGAGACTGAAAAAGTAGTGATGATAGTTGTTGCTTTCCTAGGATAGAAATCTGGAGTTAATCACGTATCACAAGAACGACCGTGACATTTTTTTTAGTTCTGGTTCCAAAACTCACACATAGAAGAAGGTCTTTGAATTTGTTTGGTGCCTTTGAGAATAAGGAGTAGCTAAAGGTAAGCTATAGATAATATTTTTTAAAGTATTTACGATAAAAATATAATGATTATTCGTAATTTAATTTATTGTTTATTTTATTATAATAATTATTAACTAATAGTATTCAACTAATTAAAACATTATCAATTGTTATTTTCTAAAAATATACAATTTATCAATATTAATAAATAAAAATATTTTAAAATATTATCAATTTAAAACAAAAAAAATAGAAAATTTTTATTTCCAGAACCGGAGAGATTATAAGAAATTGGTCATCATCCATCCTATTGCGTGTGAATTCATTCACTAACCGCTTTTGACTTTCCTTTTTTTTTCCTACAAACTTAGGAGGGGATAATTGAAACTAAGAAATTATTTGGGATACTTTTGTTATAAAATGAAACAATAAGGGTGAATAGAATGAAAATGGAAAAAAGGAGTGATGTTGATAGGGTTAATTAAGAAATAAAGAGGAAAGAGAAGGGTCCCGCAACACGTGGCCTGTATCATCCATCTCACTATCTCTCTCTCTCTCTCTCCTTTCATCTTCTCCATATAAAGACAGAGAAGAGACCACATGGAAAAGAAAAAAAAAAAGAAGCAAATCCCTAAAACTCAAATCTCTCCATCGGAATCGAAATCAGCAGAAGCAGGCAAAGACTCGAAGATGGGGTTACAAGGTCAACTCTCGGACGTCTCCTCCGATTCAATCCCTCTGATGCTCCTCGCTCTCCTCGCTACTCTCTTCAAACACCTCCGCTCTTTCTTCCTCCGCTTCTCCTCCTCCTCCGAACCAGATACTTCAGCCTCCGTTTACTCAGGACTCACGAACCTCTCCGTACTCGCCGACCAGCTCAAACTCAACCGACTCTTGTCGTACCTCTACGCTGATACCACCGCCTCCGCTTCCTCGGATTGCATCGTGTGTTTGTCTACGCTCAAGACCGGAGAAGAAGTGAGGAAGCTGGATTGCAGACACGTGTTCCATAAACAGTGCTTGGAAGGTTGGATCCAGCATCTCAATTTCAACTGCCCGCTCTGTAGATCTCCATTGATCCCTCTTGTTGCAGCATCTCATTGAATGTTTCATTCAAAAAAAAAGGGAAAGAGAGATGAAGAGTTTGTGGGGTGTTTTTAATCTCGTTGCTTTCTCCTCTTTTCTTTTATTAGGGCTATTTGGGTGATTATTATTATTATTTTTTTTTTTTGTGTTTGAAGAATCTCTCAGATCGGAGAGGTTCTTTTGTGGTTTTGTTGTAAATTTGTAGTTATGAAAAGTTTGTGTGTTGTTCAAAGATTAGAAGGTCTGAAACTTGCAATGCTCCTGGGTTTGTAATTATTCCTTGCATAGAGACAGATACTAGTGGGGTACTGTTTTTTTTTTTTATCAACTTGCATCTCACTATCTTTGGTTTTATTCTGATATGTCCTGAACCTGAAATGAATCTAAAACACTAGCAATCAACATTATGCCATGTGACCATGTCTATATTTTCAATTCTTTGTTCTGGTTTCCCCACACTGAAGTAAATGTGAATATTTATAGCTAACTTACTAGTCAAGTATAACTACATCTGGAAGTAAATGTGAATATTTATTGCTAACTTACTGGTTTCCCCACTGAAGTAAACATTACTCTATGTTGAGGCAATAATTGCTCTGTTTTAAACAACTTCTTGAGGCTAAAAACTTCTTTAACCCACTCTATTGTCTATTCCATAATGAAATAAACAATGGAGTTACTTCATAAATAGAGTAATGTTTTTTTTGGGTTCATTACTCCATTTTTCATGATGAAGTAGATAGAAGTAAAACTCAACTTCATTATGAAATTACTCTATTTTTAAGAAAGAAAAAATGGAGTTTTAGGTTTTACATGGGAGATACATTTAAGTTGTTTAGAACACATTCTGGGTCGTGATGATTCAACTAATGTGTAAGAAGAAAAACAACCCAACCTGAAACTCCTGTTTCAACTTGTATTACGATCAATATCAATACTATAAGGTAACCTGAAACATATAAGTAAATTCACATATATACAAGGTAACAAATTTAGAGAGTATAAGGCTAGTGTGTTTGAGAAATTTTAAATTGTTCGACCGTTCCCTATTAATCAACAAAGCTGGAATAGCTCAGTTGGTTAGAGCGTGTGGCTGTTAACCACAAGGTCGGAGGTTCGACCCCTCCTTCTAGCGCTATTTTTTTTTTCAGGCTCACTTTTTAAATAAAATTCAAGGCCTAAGTTTATTAGTACTCCATTAGAGCGCAGTTGTTTTACTTTAAACGGCTTCATTTTTTTAAAATGAGATTCAATGCCTGAGGCTATTAGTACTCCATTCTTATTATTAATCTAAGTTACATGTTTGAGTAGTAAATATTGATGAAATTAGGTATTTGAGATGCTGTTACTTGTATACATAAGGGTCGTACATTACAGCTTAAATGCCTAAACTACATACAAATAAGAGCAACAAACATGCAAAAAAAACTCCAAAAGATTAATAAAGTTGTTTCAGCTAAGATGTTGGAGACTAGACGGACCTATAAACCAGTGGCGGGATCTTAGAAGCCAACGAGAGGATTATGGACAACAAACCAGCGATTACCACTGGAGTGTTGTTGGGTGTCTCGGCCGTTATGAGATATGCCACAGGGAGTGAGAAGAAAACAGAGACGGTTGCATTGCAACCCATATGACTACCATCACTCCCTACCTCCCAAGGCTGAATGGTCCACCCACAAAGATGATCCGTGACAGCATCACTTGTAGCTCTTCTTGTCTTCGTTGTAGCAATTTAAAAAGAATCTCTCGTTACCTTTTTTTTTCTTAAGCTTATTCTATAGTCCAGTTTCTATAGTAAAGAAATTCAGTGTCAAAATATAGTCAAACAAATGCGCTATTTATTTTCTTTATTAGTATTTTCTTGATTTTTTTTTATTGTCAACTAGTATTTGTTCTTGATTATTAGGGATAAATGTCTCGTAAATTAAAGAATATATTAACAAATATAAATAAGCAAATTCACTTATCAATCTAACGTTTAAGTTAGATGAAATTCGGAATATAGAATTTTTCATATATGCTATGATCTCCTTGTCTCTGCTCAAAAAATGTCAAAAGGCAAGATATGAAGAGTAGATTTACTTACAAAGGTAAGAGTACAAGTAAAGGTTAAAAAATACACATGAAACTACATCATCCACACTCTCACGACGACCATAATGAAAAATACCAAATAATGAATCAAATGATGAAAGAAGGAGAACCAATCATCTTCGAACAGAGGAAGTGCCAGACTCCATGTTTTCAAGAGAAGTTGCTTCCACCTGCAGAGACATCGTCCTCAAGGCATCTCCATTTTGCCCTTGTCCTCGTTCCTGAGCTGCTCTGAAGTAAGCATAAGGACCCCACCCTTCTTCATGGTAAGGGTTTGGATAAAACTGACGGTAACAAAAAGCCGCCACAAAGAGACCAATAAGAGCTCCAGCAAATACATCTTGCCAATGATGCCAATAGTCATCCACACGTGATATCCCCACGAGACAAGCCGCGAGCAGAGGAGCGAACACAAGACAGAGCTTAGCCACATGCCCTTCTCTATTAAACGCCTTAACCTTACCAGACAAGTAAAGCGAGAGGTAGCCAAGTCCAGCAAAGGACCAAGAGGTATGTCCACTGGGAAAGCTTTTATGACCTTCTTTAACCTCTCCATCTTTACCATGACATATCACACCACCCAAAGCATCGTACAACTCTTTACCATCAGGGAAGCAACGCCAGTAGAAGTTAGGACGAGGGCGTCCCGTGGCGAGCTTGATGGAGTCAGTGATGATACCAGTTATCAAGACGGTGAAGAGAAGGCCAAGAATACTGTGGTGAAGATCGTATACACATGTTCTCTTCATGTAGAAGCAGACGAAGACTATGATTGGGAGCAGGACCGCGTAGATTGGTACTGACCAGACAGGGACGGTGTTGTCGTTGAAAGGGTATTTGAGATCTGTCAGCATGTCTTTCCCAACGTATCTGTAGAAAGGAGATATGAGTTGTAAACCGATCTCGATGCAGACCAAGATCACAAGTATGATCCAGTCGTGTTTGTGTTTGGTGGCGACGCTGCCTCCATGGCTCCTTATTGTGTGGATACTAAGATCTATCTCCTGCATCCTACCTCTCTGCGGCTCATGTTCCTGTTCAAAAACATACACAAATGATGATCAAGTCAGAGACATGTACTCTATAACCGGATCAAAAGGATTTATATATAAGGCTAAATATACTACTAGAGGGTTAGGGGTTGAAGAGCGCAATAACGGAATGCAATTCATTCTCAATCGCGTTAATCATGGACCAAATCTGATAAAAGAAGAAGAAGTTGATTGTGAAGATCAGTTTGTGAGTATTATTATTATTTTGTTTATTAGCACGATGTCCACGACAACACTTTGATTACACATTCAGCCAGTTCTGTCTGTATGATTCGCTGTCCTAAGCACACAGTTCTCATTAACTATATTTTCGTTGACTCTTACAACTAACTTAGCAAGTTTTAGTTTCTTTTTCAAAAGTAATGAAAAGAAAAGATAAACATAAATGATACTTCCTTTTTCTGGGAGATAATTTTTTTGTCTCTATATATATCAAAACAACACATTCAAATTTGATGATAATTGTATTTTGTGATTAACTACTTTTAATAGTTTAAATCAATAATAGTTTAATAAATATCACTATTTTAAGTTCAGACTTTCCCATAATTAACTACAAAAATACAAAGAATACAATGTAAATTTTTCAAATAGACATTTTTAAAATTTTTGTCACAAAAATATATTTTAAAAATAATTAAAATAGTTTTTTTTTTTAAAAAAAAATTTAAATTTTTTTTATTTTCTTTATTAAACTTCACCTCCAAAACTCACCCCATAACTCTAAATTTTAAGTATATATTAGTAAATCTAAAAAGCATAAATGTATATTTGAACTCTTTAATAAAATCTACTTTGATCATATTTTTCTTTAATGACATTTTTTGGACCAAAACTTTATAAGGTTGATTTTGATCATTATCTCTAGAATATATGAAAATCTATTTTTTTTAGTTTTTTGGTCCAATATGAAAATCTATTTTTAGAAACAATATTTATCTTTTAAAAATTGAATAGAATAATTTGGAGGAAGTGGAACAGAGAGAAGTATCGATTAGGGTTACCTGAGAATTTCTCCAGAACTTGAGAGAAGAGAAAAATGATCCAAACACCATCTGAAGAATAATGAGGAAGAGAGATCCAGGGTGTTACAAGCAGTGTGTACTGAAAGTCAAAAAAGAAAAAAACAGAAGACGCCACGAAGAATTAAGCAATGATCTTTATGATTATGAACCACAGAGAGAGAAACATAAACTGTGGATAATATACAGAAGAGACAATGGAATGGTTGAAGAAGACGCGTTCGTATGTCGTGAACTTGTTTAGTCTGAAACTTCAAAACAAGTGTTTGACGTGTCGCCACTTGACGGTTTTGTCGACAGATTGAATGCTACGTCAATAAATTTTGAAATTGACTTTTTGACTTGTCACCGGTCTAGTTCGGCCTTCTCCTCCAAGCCGCGTTGGTCTCGTTTTTTTTAAGAAGGTTCGTAATATCAAACGATGTGGGCCTGAGGGCTTGCAAATATCTATGTACATGGGTTCCTAAGATAGGTTGGTTCTTATAACATTAATCACAGTCACACGGCTAATAATATGTTTTTGTATAACGAACCGAGAATCTTTGACAAATTACCCAATAAGAAAATTCAGATTCAACTGATATCACATATCTGATTTCTCTCTCTAATATTTAATAATAATAAAAAGTTCACCGACTGGAGATGTGTTTGTGATTGGTAAGTTCAGAACCTGGCTGTGATTTTGTGCACTTGAAGCAGTGGTGAGGATACAAGATCTTAAAATATTCTATCAGTGGTCAGCTCTCCATCCCTTGCACTCAGTGGATATTAAACCTACTCAACTCTTGCTCTATGTGAGGGTAAATATGGATGGCTCAATGGTAGGCGACAAGGTTTTGCTTTCTTGATAAAGAATAAAAGAAACCTACTCATCAACTCTTTGCTCTTCAGCATGACAATATGTTTGATAATCTGTGCTCCGAGTCTGAATCTTCCAGCTACCAACATGTTTTAGAAGGTCTAGCCACAACAATTTGGATGACCGAAGGTTGTTCCAGGAAGTTCTCTCTGGTCTAAAGAGACACAGAAGGTATCTGGACGAACACTGGGGGTGTTCCATGGAAACTCTTAAACAGAAGTTTTACACTTTCTCTATACAAAACCTTGCCTCTGAACTAGAACAGCTTGTACTTAACCAAGAAAGTTGATATAGATTGAGAGATAGTTGAGATTTTAAAGTAGATATGTTTCTTAAAAAGAAAGCTTATAAATACTACGCAGTATTGCAAGCTACGCTCCAAAGACGATAAAAGAGAAAGCTCAAAATGTCTCGACTTAACAAAAATATCAAAATCCAAGAGTAGTGAAGACAAACACAGATGATAAGACTTGAGATTTGAAAACAAGACATCTCTAATTCATCCTCCTGATAAGCTCATTGATGAAGTTCTCACGGTTTCCAGCATCACCACCTTCAACGTAGTGATTCCTCTTCTTCTTAAGACCACCGAGTGGTGCCTTGAGCTGGAATGGCCACAAGAAGTTGTTAGCCTCTTTGAAATGAGGTCCAACCGTTAGAATCTCGTGGATCAAGTCCTCAGTGCAGATGATCCCATGTTTACCCAAAGCCTGTTGTTTTTATAGCAAACAAAAAATCATCACTTTACTTCATAAACCAGAATCACATTAAGGAAGGTAAGACCAAAGAGACGGGTTTCGAACCTGCTCTACGATAGAGTTGTCAGTTAAAGCCACCCTCTGCGAGTTAAGCTTTCCGTATCCTCTCTTGTAGATCAATTCCTTGACACTCTTCAAGTTAGGGAACCTGCATAAAAGATAGAAAGGTCACTCTTTTGTCACCACGAGTTCTGATCATGGCAAAAGAGTTAAGCATTTAGGATAAGATGTATACCCGTAGGTCACATAGGGCTCAACACGACGAAGCATGTTCATCGTAGCCTTGTTTACTTTGAGAAAGACACCGTTGAATATCTGCATTACATATCATCAAATTAAAGCATTAATTGATCTTAATATCAACAAAAAAACAGCAAAGCTAAGGCCTTTGTCACTGAAGCTACGTTCTCCAATCAATACCAGCAGAACACAACTTTCTAATGTCACAAATATCAAACACTATAAAAAACAATAAACGGCATGTAGACAGACCTGTCTCAAACGCAAGAGCTGGAGAATCTTCTTTGTCTTCGGGTCAATGGCATTAATACTGGAAAATTCAAGGACCAAAAAGATAAGAATCCAAAACAAAACATATAAACTATTTAGTAATGCTAGAGAACATAAAACATACCCACGAATACGGATGATGAACAACAGCTTAGCTTCAGGGTCAACATAGAAACCTCCTTTAAGCTTAGCCTCACGTTTCAACGAGATCAACTCCTTCTCCTATACAACAACACAATGTTTCATTTACACAGAACCAAAGCTAAGCACGACATATCCTAAACAAGCAAGCAACACATGTTCAGCTTCTCGATTTTGGATCTAAACAAGTTACCTTCTCGGCGTACTCCTTGGCGTACTGCTCGGCTCTTTTGTAGATAAGCTTCCTGTTGGCGGCGTTGGTCTTCTTGGCAGCTTCAGCGTTCTGCTTCTTCGCCAAAGCCCACTCTTCCTCTCTCTTCCTCTTCTTTAGGACAGACTCCGGAACTACAACCTTTGATTCTGTCATTTCCGATGAGTGTGAAAGGAGAAACCTACACTAACCTCTGTCGGAGTTTCAAAGAGAGGAAATAGACTGCGGCGACGAGAGATTTATATATAGTGCCACTCACTCTAAATTAGGGTTAAGCAGAAACTTAATGGGCCTCATAACCCATTTATAATTTCTCTTGTGGTCCATCAACAAACACAAAGGTTATATTGTTTGGAGTTGAGATCCCAAAGTTACTTGCGTCTAGGCCTGAGACTTCAGATATTCGGTTCGGGTTCGGGTAAGATCTGATCGGATCCGGATTTTTTAGATAAATAAATTCGATACCCAATAAATACTTGACAAATTTCGGTTCAGATTTTCGGTCGGATACCACCAATTTTGGATCGATTCCAAATCTTTTTATTTATGTAAATCGTATACATATTTACCAAATATACTAATTTACATATAAATCAAAGTGGTCTAATAGTTACATATTTGACCACTAGTGTATCCAACCTGAGTTACATATACCTAAAATAAATCAAACTTTTGACATTTTACAAGATTGGTACTTCCTCCATTGTTTGTTGTTCCCCTAAGATACTTGTAGCATAGCATAAAATAAGAGTTGTTGGAGGTTCCAGTACTAGGAGTATATATATATATATATATTAATATTAATATTTAATTATAGAATTTTTAATTTTATCAGAAACTCGACTCAAAATATTTGTATTAGTTTGTTTTCGTTGAGTTTTAAAGTTAGGAATACATAATTAAATATACCTATATGTATTTTGAGAATCTATTATATTAAAAGAGAGTCTTATTTGAATTTTACCGTGGCATGATTTTAATTTAGACCTATTGAATATGTTGTAACTAAAATATATGTTACTTATCTATAATATTAAAATAAAATCTCTCTAAAAATCTTTCCTTTGATTTAATTTGATAATTACAAACAATATAACTCCTATATTTATGTTTAACATAATTAATTAATATTTTATTTCATAACTTATTTTACGTCTCATTTCATTTGTACGTTTAACAAGGCTCCTGTTATTTAACATAACTCCTTATATAATTTTAATTTGAGAACATAAATTATAAATTATAAATATAAATATAAATTATCCGCGTAACCGCGCTGGTCAGAATCGTTTTAGTGTTATAATTCGAGATTGTTGTTGGGTCCAAAAAAGACTATTAAGTAAAAACCCCAAAAGTTGTTGGGCCCAAAAAGGATTAATCCATACCAAAGACGCCTCTCCATTCATAATCCACTTCTTAAAAGGGGAAACAAATCAGATCAACAGAATGATTGTAAGTAACATGGACCAACAAATATGATAACCAAAGTTTTTTTTTTTTTTTTTTTGATTAATCAGGGGTGTCCGGCGGCCGAGACCAACCGACTAAATCCCCTGAGAGCCTCCAACCCGGGTACAGGTGGGTAGGAAATTAAATCCCACCTGGGAGGTGGCCAGCGTGAGTCGAACCCGGGACCGTATTGGGGCCTAAGCTCCCTCAAGTACCACTGGGCCAACTAACGCTGGTTGATAACCAAAGTTAAACTCCATTAACAACACTATAATAAATGTTTGTGTAGTCATAACATATTCTCCTTTTCTCACCTTCAAATATAAAGGTAAGAAATATACACACACTTGATGAAAGAAAGAATAAATTAATAACACCATTTGAACATATATCTTAACCTAAAGTAAGATAAATAATAAAAAGAATGTGTGTATATATACAGTATTCATAAACCAATATAAAAAAATCGAGACCAAGTAAAAAGGAAAAAAAATGAAATGGGCTGAGCAGATCAGCCCACGTGGCACGATGTTGCTGCGGCGAGAACACATTGGAGAAGGTCAAGGAGGCGAAACGCTAAAACGGAGGAGGAAACGGGAACGCTCACAAGGAGAAGAAGCAGCGTTGCGATTGCAACTGTGGGGCGAGAGTTCATGAGGAAACTCTGAAGAAACCCAACGGAATCGCAGATCACAGAGTCGTAGCTGTTGTAGAAACGCTTCTCCCAATCCATCCAATGAGAAGGAGGCTCGTAGTTCCGCTCAACCATCTTCATCTCGTGGATACGTTTCCTCAGAACTATCATGTTCTCGTCCACTAGTCTCCCACCTCCGTAGTAATGGTCTTTTCCTGAAGACGCGGTTGCAGAAACGCTCATCATCTTCTTCTTGTTATGTGTCCTTCTTGACGCTAATGGGTGGAACCTGAGTGGTGAAACTGAAGCTGAGGATGAGAAGATGAGTGTAGCTTCCATTTTGCAAAAGATTGGTTTTGTAAGAGAATGTTTTTTTTTTTGTGAATTTGGAATGTTTTGAAGGAGATGGTTCGTTGTTGTTGTTGTTGGTTGGGGGAAGATGATGGACAAGTGGAAATGTATATATATAATCCAAAGTATTATTTGGAATCTTTAGGATAAAATAAAGACAAAAGTAGGGGTTACATTATTGTTGATTAGCGCGTTGACACCACTTACCAATCTCATCAATTTATTGAGTGTTAGGACCCACTTTTCTTTACTTCAACGTCATTTTCGTATCCATCTATGTTTCTTAACTCTATAAGAGCATGATTAAGGTCTTTAAAAACTTCTTAAGAATTGCTTGTTGCCTAAAAAATATAAGGGGTGAATTTTTAAAAAAATGTGAACTCCACCCCTTAAGAACTCCTTAAGAACCCCTTAAGAACTTAGAATTAAATGTGCTCTTAACTTAAGATTCGGTAAAAAAAATTTATATATAATCAGAGATATTCAACCGGTTGCTCATAATGGGAATAAGATACACATATCGTTTGATCACACAAGATTCAATAATTCTTTGTTTTACATTTTTTACTATCTATCAATCAAACCAATTTCATGTCTAATTTTGTTGCAGCGCTCTTGTGTATTGAAGTCCAAAAATAGTTGATTTTTGATCAGTTTGGACCTATGGTTTGTTCATAGTGGCGGCCCTGAGGGGAAGCATTACAAGCATCAGCTTCCAGCCCTAAAAAAAAATTTGCATAAATCAGCCTTTTTAAAATTCTTTTGTCTACAAAATTTATATAAGTGGCCAATTTTTTAAAAATTGCTTGTGGTCTATTGTACCTCAAGACCGGTACTTCATGAGATCCGACTACTGCAAAGAGAGACTTAAAATTCTAGATTCGATATGTAATCAGTCGATGATACAGTCGTACCAAGTTACTAGTAAAGATATGTTGATGAATAAATGATAAAAGGAAGTTGATCTGCCAAATGTATTGTGACAAGGATGTGTACAATCTATGTATGAGATTGTGAAAACCTCCTAGGTTACGCTAACTTGTTAGCTTGTTGATTTGGGAAACGCGGCATTTGGAAAATGATTTGAAATTGACAAACCTCCTTCGATAATGCACAGTTGCACATGATGTGCCAATGCATATATGAGTTGCTCTTTTCAATATATTAACAGCATATATATATTTATATTCACTTTTTCTTTTACAACAGAATTGACCTCCCATTTGTTTATGTGACTGCACCTGAAAAAGCGTACAAGTCGGTGACCTTTTCTTAGTTATGCGCTTACAATCTACCTTTAACAACAACCTAATGTTTAAACAAATTAAAGGGAGATCGAGAGTATACATTTCAATGTTCATTTGTCTTACAATGTTCTGATCACAAATTCGCATATCAAGTTACTATATAAATTTTCTTAACACTCATAATCAAAATTATACAATCTTATGGAACTTAAAAACCAAGTTAATATATACTTATTTGATGTAAACAAAAAAAGTGAACTGCAGGCTAACGCAAGCTACGAGGATGTTTGGACCAGACGCCACGTCCCCTACCGTTTGGGTATATTGACTTTCTTCCAATGGGCGGCTCATATATATTATTATATCTTACTTACTTGTTTAATTATGAAACTAATACGGTTATTAGTATAATCAAATACTCTATTGTGAGTTTGGTCGTATTCGAATCTTCAGACGTCCATCCTGACGTTACCACTCTTGAGTTTTGCAGTTGTTTTGTTTCTCAACTTTCAGGCAATGTTCAATGTTGCACAATAAGATATTTTCTTTCTTCATAATTTATTTGGAAGTCACCGCAATAGACTTTTTCATCACATATATAGTGCTCCTAGATCTTTATTAATATATATTCTGAAACTTTAGTCAAACGTCTGTTTTTATTTTATTTTGTGGATAAATCAAAGAGAAGACAAAAGTGGTTACGTCAAAGAGTTGACGAAGTCTAATAAAATTAAGATGGGGTCTTACATTGTGTTTAAGGCAGACATGTAGGTAGATCACTCTTTTTATTCAAATCTAAAAGCCTTAAGAGCAAGTGAGCAACCCAGCTCCCTGCTGGAGAGTGGAGATGAATCCATAATTACCACAAAGCTCTATTTTACTAACTATAAAAACTTATCACGAATGTCTATGTATAGATCTTTCTTCCACCTTTAGCTAAACGTGTTGTTCTTTAGTATATATTTGTTTTTGGCCATGAAAATGCCCCAGCAAAATAAATATTATTCGTAACTAGCGCCGGCAACGTTAGATATAGAAAGAATATCAATCATAATGGTTCACAATTCTCTCGTATATATATATCTATATATCTATATAGTTTACATACTTGTATTCATCCTCCTTTATATATAATTAGAGTTATGCTCAATCAATAGAATCACTCCATTTCATATCATAATGGACTACTATGAAACATTCAATCCGGTTGTCAAACCCACCACAATTCAATTGGTTCTTAGTGTTTCTGTCTCTAACAACTGGCTGCTTAGACAATTTGATGTTAACCAGGGTAACTTAGAGGATCAAGTTTACATGATGCAACCACATGAGTTTCTCGACAATGACAATCCGACCACAGTATGGCTTAAAACAAGTTCTCTGAGCTTGGTACAATGAACTACGGTCCTTCTTCTAATGGTTTCTTACTTACACAACGTCGTTACAAAGCAGCATAGGAACAAGTAAGAACCACCCAAGGCTCCAAAACTTTATTCTCCTCTCCTAATTACTTAACCGTTATTTAAGTTACTTAATTACCCTTTTCTGAAGCAGTTTAAAGAATAGGTTAGGCTTTTGACACGTGTCATTTTATGATAAGATACTTAGCCTAGTACCGTCATACAAAACAAGCCACTGTTTAAATTTAAAGTAGAGACTACAACTTTGAAGGATGGTACTAAAAAGAGGTTGTAACTTGTAAGAACTCTGGTTTATGTCATTGAGGCTCAATATGCCACATACGAACCGAAGCATCTTCACCGGAACTTGCTACGGTGCATTCATCAACAAAGGCTACTGCGTTAACTCCACCGAGGTGAGCGTGTCTGACAGTTATGCGACTCGAAGCTGGCTTGTCCACTTCATATACAATGACGTTAGTGTCTACAGACCCAGTGGTTACCATCTTGTTGTTTGGTGACCATGCCAAACTGTTTATACGAGCAGTGTGGAACAACATGTTGTTTAACTTCACCTGAAAAAAACATAAAACCACCTAGATTAGCCTAACCAATGATATGATAAATTAAAAGAACTCAATAGCCCATCAGGACTAGGATCAAAAGTTCTGATACTATGATAAGTTTCTTATGTTTCCAACTTAAAACTAATTGATAATAAGTGGACAGACCCAAAAAAAATTATATATTACTTAGTCTATTTTTAAGTTTTCGATGTGTGATTGTTTTCTCTAACAAAGACGCATCAAGAAAATGCATATGATTGTTGTTACCTGTTTGGTCTCACGATCCCAGACAACAGCTTCGCGGTTAGCGTCACCCGAAGCAAACATTGTTAAATCAGGAGAGTAACGTATCACTGTCACAGCACCTCTATGTTTCTCCAGCACAGCTTCTTCTTTGAGGCTATTGTCTTCTGCGACTGAGTACATGTGTAACTTTCCGTCTTGTCCTCCTACAATCGCTTCTTTCCCGTCAGGTGAGATCACAGATGCTCCCACCGCAAAACCAAGATCAATCTTGCTCAAAATGCTCAGACCATTGAGCAACACAACTCCAGACTCAAAGGAGACAAGTGTTGTGTACCCTGGTGAATCAATAGCTATGCTTATGTCCAAAGGTTGATGGCCTATATCAACATGATCTGCATCTCCGAATCCGTTGTCAGTTAAAGCCATTCTCCAGACCTGTCATGAGATGAAAGATTCATATGTAATGTTACTGACTCAAACACAATTCAAATGAAAATGTTACTACCTTGTTATCAAAACCGGTTAAGAGAATGTTAGATTCAGTAGCTGCCAATCTCTTGATCTTGGTGTTATTTTTCATTTGTAACTTGCAACTGTAACCAACCCCTTGTAACCATTTGACTATAAGACCATCATAGCTACAAGACAGAATCGTTTTCTGATTTTCCCCAAGAACAGCCAAAGAAGTGACATTCTTTAAGTGTCCAGATAACAGCAACGGAGGCTTATCCAAATCATCTGCAGAGAACATGGACATGGTGCCGCCAAGAGACACTGTAATGAGATGATTGTTTTGCCAAAGACATCCCACAAGCATGTCTTCTGCTCCACCAGACTCTGTAAACGTCAACGTTTTTATTACAGAACCAACAGTTCCATCTTCAGAAACCTCCCATATCTTGGCAGACTTATCAGCAGAGACAGTGATCACCTAAAAAGAACTCATCAATGTCAATAACATTGCAGTTTTGGTACAAGTTGATGTCATAACAGTTACCCGTTTGCTATCAGGACTCCAGCTAACGGCGTAAATGCTGCCTTTGTGACCATCTTCTGAGGCCAATTCACCAATCTTGTCTCCAGTTTTACCATCATAAATCATACCCTTTTTATCCGAGCTTACGGTGATGAACTTACTACCATCAGGTGCATATCTGATGCAGTTTACAAAGTTTGAATGCTCCCTGTGAATGATAAAACTCATAGACAGATCTCATTAGTCAAGAAACATCTCAAACACACAAAACGTGTCTTCTGATTATGTAACTCAGCAAATCCAGAGATACATATGACTTGCCTGTGAGAAGAGTGAAACTTAAAAGGTGGTCCATCGTAAAAGTTGACCAAGAAATCTTCTCCACATGTGGCGATTCGAAAAGGTCTTGTTGGTTTGAAGGCACAACTTAGAACCCTACGAGAATGTCCATCAAAATCTCCCATTGTGTTGCCAGAGTCCCATCTATATGTAATGGACTCAAATGTATGAGATCACAAACTCAAATTGATCAAGCTTTAGATTGTGGACTTCGTCATGAATATGGTGGAATCCTAGAGATCATTCTAGGTAACAGAATAAGATAAACACATATGTGAAATTCGTCATGGTAATAAACAGAGCCAATCCCTAACTTGTAAGACAAGAAACTAAAAACATATATGAAAGGAAGAAGTATCACTCGAAATTTAATCTACAAAACAGCAAATCTGTTGGGTTTTCCCTCCATTAGCCCAAAACCAAAATAATAAAATTGGTTAGTATGATCCACTAAAAGCCCATGAAGAAGAAGTATGTGGAAAGTGGAGAAAGATGAAGAAGTGTGTAGAAAAAGAAGTGTGTAGAAAGGAAGTGTGTAGAGAAAGAAGTGTGTAGAATTTTTAATAGTTACCTTTCCATTAGTATAAATAGGGGTGTTTAGTTCATTTGTAATCAATCAAGAAAAGCAAAGAAAGAAAAACAAGAGAGAAAACACTTGTAAGAGAGTTTCCTAAAATTTCATCTTTGTAATAAATCCCTTTCCTAAATATTAAGAGTCTTCTTCTTAAACTCTTAGTTGTCTAAATCCCATCTTCATCTCACGAAGAATATTGGGTAATTTTCCCAACAAGTGGTATCAGAGCCAGGTTCAAACATATCCTCAAGATCTCGTGTGATTCAAGATGGAGGCTACCGTTACCGTTGAAGGTGACATGTTCAAACTCACGACAGACAACTACTCTTATTGGAAACCGATGATGGAAGACCACCTTTATTGTAAGGATTTACACGAACCCATCATCATGGAGGAGAAGCCGGAAGGAAAGGATGACAAAACATGGGAAGCACTAAACCGAAAGGCGGTTGCTGTAATCCGTAAGTACATTGACCGATCTCTCTTTGAACATGTATCTACCTATACAAATGCTTATGAATTATGGACAAAGCTTGAGTCTATGATTCAAAAGAAAACGCCTCGAAACAAAGCTCTTCTTGTCCGACGGTTGGTAAAGTTGGAGTACAAGGATGGCCAAAACATGATGGAGCACTTAAATAATTTCAAGGGACTCGTAAATCAGCTTAACAAAGTTGATATGAAGGTTGAAGATGAAATGCAATCCCTTTTACTCCTTAGTTCACTACCGGAGAGTTGGGACACACTAGTTGTCACTCTAAGCAATTCAGCACCGGAGGGAAAGCTTACAATGGACACCGTCAGTGATAGCCTTCTAAATGAAGAAGTCCGAAGGAAGGAACGAGACTCGAGTTCTTATTCAGAAGCCAACATTGTTGATAGAAGAGGTAGAGAGGAGACTCGTGTTCACAACAGAAGCAGAGGACAAAACCAATCTCGAAGAAGATCCAAGTCACGACCAAGAGTAACCTGCTACTATTGTGGCAAGCCGAACCACATGAAGTCGGAGTGTCGGTTTTTCAAGAAAGATCAACAAGCAGGTAATATTAAACCAGACCGGTTCAATCCTCCGAAGAAGCATGAAGAAAAGACTACCACCATTGTTGAAGACCAGAGCAAAGACCTATATCTCGTTGGAGAATGTAATCTTAGCTCTGATGATAGCTCATGGATCGTTGATTCTGGTGCTTCTTTTCACGTCACCCCTCATGGAAGCTTCTTCACAACCTACCAAAGTGGTGACTTTGGTGATGTTCAAATGGGAAACCAAGGAAGAAGCAAGATCGTTGGAAAGGGGGATGTTATTCTTACATCAAACACTGGGTGTAAGATAGTTCTTAAGGATGTGAGACATATTCCCGATATGAGACTCAATCTCATATCAACAGGGAAGCTTGATGATGCCGGTTTTGATAGCCACTTTGGCAGTGGCAAGTGGAAGCTAACCAAAGAGAGTTTGATCATGGCTCGAGGAAGAAAAGAAGGCTCATTATACGTAACACAAGCCAAGCTTTGCAAGGAGGAAGTTAATGTTGCAAGCGACGACATGGATATATGGCACCGGAGACTTGGGCATATGAGTGAGAAAGGTCTTAATATACTTTCTCGCAAGAATCTTATTCCTGATATGAGAGGTACGTATCTCACACCATGTCATGATTGCTTAGCCGGAAAACAACATAGAGTCGCTTTCCGAAGATCTTCTACACCCACGAGAAGGAAGTATATTCTTGATTTAGTGCATACTGATGTATGCTCCATGTCTGAGAAATCAAATGGAGGTGCATCATATTTCGTCACCTTTATTGATGACCATTCAAGGAAGGTATGGGTATATCTTTTGAAGACAAAAGATCAAGTTCTAGATGCTTTCAAGGAGTTTGTAGCCCAAGCAGAAAGAAGTACGGGTCAAAAACTCAAGTGTGTTCGATCAGACAATGGTGGAGAGTACCGGGGTCCTTTTGAAGCATTTTGCAAAGCTCATGGAATCAGAATGGAAAAGACACCACCAAAGACGCCACAATTGAACGGGCTTGCTGAAAGAATGAATCGGACGATTACAGAAAGAGTTCGGTGCATGCTCTCTCACGCTAAACTGCCCAAGCCATTTTGGGGAGAAGCTTTAAAGACTGCAGTGGATATTATAAATCTTACACCATCAGTTCCTTTGGAAGGCGATATTCCGGAGGAAGTTTGGTCGGGTAAGAAGGTCTCCTACAACCATTTAAAGGTGTTCGGGTGTAGAGCATTCGTCCACATTCCTAAGGATGAACGAGCCAAGTTAGACTCTAAAACTAAAGAGTGCATCTACCTTGGTTCACCAAAGGATGATTTTGGCTATCGGCTTTGGGATCCAATTAATAGGAAAGTTATTCGAAGTAGAGATGTTGTTTTCTTCGAAGATCAAACAATCGAAGACATCAATAAATCAAAGAAACCAAAGCTAAGGGTTGTAAGGAGTGAAGATTCTCATAAGCCCCAAGATCATGAACAAGTGATTGGAGGAGATGGCGAAGGGGGTCCCATCATGGATCCAAATGGTGATGAAAGTGAAGAAGAAGAAGAGCAAATGGAGCCAGAGGAAGAACATGAGCCAAGAAGATCCGGAAGAGAGACAAGACCATCTGTAAGATACTATCGAGATGAGTATGTGAATCTTACAGATGAGGGGGAGCCACAAAGCTATGAGGAGGCCATAGGAGACATTCACAAAGACAAATGGGTAGAAGCTATGCAAGATGAGATGCAATCCTTGCAAGACAACCGCACCTATGAGTTAATGAAGCTACCAAAAGGAAAGAGAGCCTTGAAAAACAAGTGGGTGTACAAGTTGAAGTATGAGGAGAGAAGCTCAAATCCAAGATACAAAGCCCGATTGGTTGTGAAAGGATTCAACCAGAAGAAAGGCATAGATTTTGAAGAAATATTTTCTCCAGTGCTGAAGAAGTCCTCTATCCGAGTGGTTCTTGGTCTAGCTGCGGTCCTAGACTTAGAGATTGAACAACTCGATGTTAAGACAGCCTTTCTACATGGTGACCTCGAGGAGGAAATCTATATGGAGCAACCCGAAGGATTCAAGGTCCCAGGAAAAGAAGACTTGGTATGCCGATTAAAGAAGAGCCTTTATGGTCTCAAGCAAGCCCCAAGACAATGGTACAAGAAGTTTGACTCTTTCATGGTGGATCATAACTTCAAGAAAACCAAGAATGATCATTGCACTTTCATAAAGAGGTACGCAAGCGGCGACTTTCTCATATTATTACTCTATGTTGATGATATGCTAATTGTGGGCCAAGACCGCAACAAGATAGCCGCATTGAAGAATGACTTAGGAAAGTCTTTTGCTATGAAAGATTTGGGGCAAGCTAAACAAATTCTTGGAATGAAGATCACTCGGGACAGGCCAAAGAAACTTTTATGGTTGTCCCAAGAACGATATGTTGAAAGGGTGTTGGAGAGATTCAACATGCACAAAGCAAAGCCGGTAAATACTCCACTTGCTGGACATTTCAAGCTAAATTCAGAACAAAGTCCAACAAGTGAGAAGGAGAAAGAAGAAATGAAGACTACCCCATATGCATCAGCAGTGGGCAGTCTCATGTATGCCATGGTGTGCACCAGACCCGACATTGCCTATGCTGTAGGAGTTGTGAGTCGCTTTCTAGCAAATCCAGGAAAGGAGCATTGGAAAGCAGTTAAATGGATCCTACGCTATCTACGAGGCACAACGAAGAGGTGTCTATGCTTTGGCAATGGAAAACTTGAGTTGAACGGTTACACCGATGCAGATTGGGCTGGTGATAAAGACTCGAGAAAATCAACTTCAGGATTTGTGATTACCTTTGCAGGGGGAGCTGTTTCATGGCAATCAAAGCTACAAAAGTGTGTTGCCTTATCCACCACGGAAGCAGAGTATATCGCAGCAACGGAAGCATGCAAGGAGATGTTATGGATGAAGAACTTCTTGCTTGAGTTGGGAGTAAAGCAAGACAAGTACAACTTGCTATGTGACAACCAAAGTGCTATTCACTTAGCAAAGAATCCAGTGTTTCATTCTCGCTCAAAGCACATCGACATTCGGCATCATTGGATACGAGAAGTTCTTGAAGAGAAGCTCATACATCTCGACAAGGTACACACCGATGAAAATTGGGCAGACTTTATGACGAAGGTATTGCCAATCAAAAAGTTTGAAGACTGCTGCCAAGGTATCAGTGTCGTGACAACTTTGGGCTAAGTCGGGAAGGGGGAGATTTGTTGGGTTTTCCCTCCATTAGCCCAAAACCAAAATAATAAAATTGGTTAGTATGATCCACTAAAAGCCCATGAAGAAGAAGTATGTGGAAAGTGGAGAAAGATGAAGAAGTGTGTAGAAAAAGAAGTGTGTAGAAAGGAAGTGTGTAGAGAAAGAAGTGTGTAAAATTTTTAATAGTTACCTTTCCATTAGTATAAATAGGGGTGCTTAGTTCATTTGTAATCAATCAAGAAAAGCAAAGAAAGAAAAACAAGAGAGAAAACACTTGTAAGAGAGAGTTTCCTAAAATTTCATCTTTGTAATAAATCCCTTTCCTAAATATTAAGAGTCTTCTTCTTAAACTCTTAGTTGTCTAAATCCCATCTTCATCTCACGAAGAATATTGGGTAATTTTCCCAACAAAATCATCATGGAACTAATCATGAAAATGGTGGATAACAAGAGATCCTTTCAGGTCCCAGAATATCAGAAACACATAAGAATACAATGTAGAGCTCGTCATGGAAATAAACAAAGCTAAGACCTAACCTGTTATCCAAGAAGTTCAAAATCATATACTAAAGAAAGAAGTACTAGTCGAAATTTAATCTACAAATCAGCAAATCATCATGGAATTAGTCATTAAAATGGTGGAATCCATGATATCATTTTAGGCAATAGAACATCAGAAACACATACGAATACAATGTGGAATTCATTATAGAAATAAACATAGCTAAGACCTAACTTGTTAGCCAAGAAAATTAAAATTATATACAATAGAAAGACTATTACTCGAAATTTAGTCTACAAATCATCACGAAATTAGTCATCCAAAAATAATTCCATGTAATAGAATGTCAGAAACACATACGAATATAATGTGAATGGAAATAAACAAAATTAGACCTAACTTGTTAGCCAAGAAACCTAAAATCATATACAAAAGGAAAAAAAAAAAAGAGGAAGTGGAGGAGAACTCACGCGAAGGCTCGAACAAGCGACTTGCCCTTCCCATCGCCAGAAGCAACAATCCGAAGGCAATCAGAAGACCATTGGAGATCATCGATCCGACCAGCAAGGACCCTGAACTCGTTCTTAAGCACGAACCCATTGTGTGTTCCCCAAACTCGAACCGTACCAGAGACATCAGCGGAAGCAATCCACTCCCCGTTGGGTGAGTAACGTGCCACGGTGGCAGCATAGCCATGTTCTCCGTACACTTCAACATCTTGTGGTCGCTGGAGGTTCCGAATCAAGACGGAGCGACCGTTGCAGTAGAGAATGGTGTCTGATTTAGGGTCGCCGGAGATCAAAATGCCTCGACCTCGTTCTGTGGATGGAACGCAAGGAAATGTCTCGACTAGTTTAGCCATGTTCGAATTCTTGTGCAATGTAATGTTGGATGGTGTATAGAGGGAAGGAGTGCATTGGTTCTTCTTTGGAAGTTAGTTTAAACGGAAGCTTTCCACAAATTCAGGATTTTGAACAAGTCTTATGGTCGGACGTTGCTAATTCTAACGTTACTAAATTTAGGTTTTGGAGTTGCCTTTTCGGTGTTACACCATTACTTTTTTTTTTTTTGAAATTGAGAAAAAGAAGATTAAATGTAAACATAATTAGAAAATTGAGACATATTACTAAAAAATAAAAAATTTACCCTTAGAATTTTTTTTAGTAGACACTCTTCTTTATTTATTTACTTAAATTTTATATTTTAGTTTTCAATAGCAACTAAACTAACCACAAATTATCTATCTCCAGTTTTTTTTATCAGATTTTTATAATAGAGAAATACCCTAAGATAATCCTAAAAATTTTTTTGTCACAAAAATAATCTTTAAAGAAAAAAATGACCAAAATAACTTTTATTAAGGGTTAACAAAATGACTAATATACATTTATACCCTTTGGGTTAACTAATCTCGACTTAGGGTTTAGAGTTATGGGGTGGAGTTTTGGGGGTGAAGTTTAAAATTGAAAAAATAAATTAAAAATTAATTTTTTGAAAATAAAAAAGGCTAATTTGGTCATTTTTGTTCTTGAGGGTTATTTTTGTGACAAAAACTTCAAAAAGGGTTATTTGAGAGATTTGCCGTTTTTAATATGTGAACTTCTAATTATAAGAGAGCAACACCTAAAAACATTGAAAAGGTAAACTACGCAAAGGTGTTGATGGTAATTGTAACATCCCGAATTGTGATATATAGAAAAATTTAAAAGAATTGATTTGATTACTTATATTATTAAAGTGCGCTTATCTTTTTATTACACATATGTGTAGAACTCTAGGGTTAAGCGTGTTGGTGTTGGAGTAGTGAAATGATGAGTAATATATCGCAAAGTGATCCGCGATACCGTGTGAATGAAAACAAAACATAAGGAAAAGTCATGTGGTGATTGTAGCGTTAGTAAACATAAATTTTTTTGACTTTTTAAAAAATTAATGCATGATCATCGGACGGGATAAAGCTTACAAACCGAAAGAACAAATGTGAAAAGTCTATTAATCGTAGGTGGTTGAGACGTCACGGTAATTTTCAAGACTACCGAGTTTCTTTCATTAATATGATAACATAATTACTTGTGACATTCGATTCTACTCATGGTAATATTGAAGACTTTCCAATTTAAAAGCACGACGATCATAATCTGGCCACATGTCATCATCAACAAAACACATGAGTACTCTTATACTTAACGCTATGACCAAAAATAAACGTCTCATCAATAAAATAATTTCCATTTCTTATTCTCAAGACTCATCTTAAAGATGTAAAACAAATATTTTGCTTTTCTTTGTATTTTGGTTCATTTTAAGTTCTAGAAGATCAAAACCTCTCATGATATTTGAATTGCTATTTTCCTCTTTCAAATGTATGGCCACGGTTGCTTAACAAAGCAAAATGGATGATTCCAATTTGGATTTCAGATACCTACTTCTTCATTATCTTCTGTTGTCTTGTTTACAGCTGAACTTTTCACTTTGACTATGTCTTTCAACATGTGAACTTTCTTAGTAGAAGGCTCGACAAAGAATCCACATTGGTTGAAGCATCCCCAATCATTCGAACTGCCTCCTCGTTGGAATCTTGTTAATACTAACCATGTACTTGCGTATTCATCGATGGAAGATTAATTCTCTTACGTGGTAACGCATGTTGAAAAGATTGATATCGAGACAAAAAAACCAACCATGATGAGCCAATTTTTGGAGCTAGCTAACCATACGCAGCTCATGTTGGACAGGTTTTCAACATATTAAACAAACGCTATAATACATATCCTAAATTTAGTAAAAAAGAAAATAAATAGAAAACACATATTTTCTACGCGATGTAGATCGTAGAATATAAATTATGGACTTTGAAGAACAAGAAACAAATATTTTTCAAGTATTTAAATGTATGTAATTAAATTTATTAGGTGTTTTTCTTTTTAAAAACCTTTGACTTTTTATAAATATTTATTTTAAAACCAGAACATAAATTATGGAACGTAGAATGTTATACATTATGGACTTTGTAGAACAAGAAAACAAATATTTTCACATATTGATTTTTTCAAAGATGTGATGTAAACATAGTCTCATGAGTGTGTTTTTTTCTTTTTATGTTCTTATGAATAGAACTAAAAATATCTCAATATTTTGAATATAAATTATGGAACATATAGTACAAATTATGGACTTTGTAAACAAGAAAGAACAAATATTTTTAATATATTATTTTCAAAACTGTATTGTAAACATATTTTCATTAAGTGTTTCTTTATTTTTATTTTCTTAAAAATATAGAATATTAACAACAATTATTAGACGTGGAAAACTTTTCCAGTCATGAAGGATAAACTCGGTGTATTTGTCTCCCTTTGCCGGGTCCCTTAATTAACCGGTGAAACCATATATCAAATATTGTACTCACATCCAATTGACATAAATATTCTAATACTTTTCTTTTTGCTTATATTTGGGTCTAATATTTTTCTTAACGACAAATATTCAAATTTTGTGTGTGAACCGATGGTTCCTTCGGGTGAGTTATGGATTTACGTGGTTTGAAAAATCAATTCAAAGTATGCAGGGAAAGAAAAGCCTAGCGGCAGCGTAAAATCTATTCAAGGCTGGACTTGGATATTGAATACTTAACTTTCCGGCTAATTAAAAAACTTGTTTTTGTATTATAGTATCGTAAAGCACGTGTTGATAATGTTTATTTGCCGAATCGGCTTCTAGCTGTTTAATTTGGATCACGATGTGCGTATGATCCAGAAGCCAATGTAGAATCTTGATACTACTAATAAATAAATTGCGTGCAGTACTTCTGTATTTAAAGTAAAATTTAAGAACGAAATTACGAGTAGATCATATATATCAATGGCCACAACATATTCGTTATAATTGGAAGAGCTAGGTAGGCAACTTCGCTGGAAATGTTGTAATGCGCTTACAAGTTGCAAATATAAAGGGTCAATACTTAAATTTGAACGTGATTACGTTACGTACTTGATAACTTACCTGCATGGTCTTACCACGTTCTTTGAACATTTCTAATCTCTTGACTTGTTGTAAACTTGAGTAATTAACATCTATCAACAAACATGTTTATTTGTATATAGACTGCTTATTATATGTATATTCACAATTATATGTAAACCTATTAATTTTGCCCAAAATGGAGCCTATCAACTTTAAAAGTAAATACTCAAGCTACATATTGCCGGCTAACTTTTAGTTTTATAGCATAGTAGGGGTTGGCAACTTGATTTAGAGACCCACAAAAAGATCATTCAATCGTTATTAGTGATCTATGGATACATATGTGGAAATATATATATTGTGTCATTATTCATTAATGAGATTTCCAAGTTGCAAAGCAAACCATCATTTTGGACAAGTTTTTAAACCTCTGTATGAGCTTACAAGTTGCAAATATAAAGGGTCATTAGTTGACATTTGCGATTAGGTCCACCGCATTTATATATTTCCATATTTGAGTTATCTCTTTAGTGGAGCATAGTAGACAAATTAGACAGGAGTGACCCGAGTATAGCTGTGTTGATAGATCGATGTACCTGATAAGTACAACCCCAGATCTCATCAGTAAAAGGTACGGTTATAATAGAAAAATGGATAATAAGGGCCGGTAAGTCACCTGATAAGTCATTTCCTTAGTCATACACCTTTTTGTTTCCATGATCAGCGTAAAATAATAATCAAACATAAATAATTAAAATCAAAAGACAATTATTAAGGCTAAGTACCCACCCGTAATCTTACTAAGCGGTATGCATGAGTATGCCAACCAAATCAAAAGGCACCAAATGGTGATGGTGACGTCCCCAATATGGTCCCCAAAAGTTGAAGAGTCGACCGCATGGTGATGTCAAGTTCAAAATTGCTTACAAAGTCCTGTTTTTATTCAACCTAAAGTACATTTACCAAAGAGTGACACTTTGACTATTAGTTTCCTTTTACGTAAATGAATTAAGGAAACCCAAAATTACGTGAATATATTATTATAGAACTGTATATCAAACCGTAACTTATTCATATTTTATTGGAAAATATTATCCAATATTATGTTTTAAAGTTTTTTTTTATATTATCCCTAAAGGTCGTTGAAGGCTTTAAATCTAACCATTTTAAATATTTATTGTACACTTTTTATTTAATTTATTTCTCATTTCGTGGCAACTACCTTATTTCAACAATTTCCAGAAAATTCAAAAAATATCTTTCTCTTGATAAAATTATGTATTTTAGGAGTTATATAGTTGTAGTTACAGGCGTTTCACACAAGTTGAATACAATTATTTAGTTATATAGTTGTGCATAATAAAATCAAGCTCGATTAAATAACTAGTTTTAAGATTCTTTCGTCATAGTCAAAGTTTTTGTCCATGTATACTGAAATTAAAAAAAAAAATGGACTCCTTTTCCACGTATCTACGATATTACTCCCATGAGAACATGTCTTTGCAAGCTCCATCATTTAAATCCCCAGGTCCCCAACGAGAACACCCGCACCGCCTTCAACTGAAACAATCTTGATTTAAGGATATAATCCTTAACCATATTTTTTTCTTGTCAAAGAAATTAATAATCAAGGATGGGTAACAGTCTAGGCGGCAAGAAAACTACCAAGATCATGAATATAGTCGGCCAGACTTATAAACTGAAAACTCCAGTGACGGCGGAGGAGGTTCTCAAAGACTTCCCCGGCCACGTTTTGCTGGACTCTGAATCCGTTAAGCACTACGGTGCCCGCGCCAAACCAGTTGAGGTAACTTTTTATATGTTTCTTCTTATGTTTTGATGGATAAAGAAGTACGATAACTAAGACAATGATTAATGCATGTTTTTTTATATGGAGTTCATAACGAAAATTAAGAAATTGTTTATTAGCTTTTAAATAAAAGAAAAATTTAAAAATTAACTCTTAAAATTTTTAAATAAGAGTTGATCTTTAACTTTTTTAATTAATACTCCCTATGTTTCTAAATAAGTGTCACTTTAACACTTTTTTCTTGTTACACAAAAAGTGTCACTTTAGAATTTCAATGCAATTTTGAGCTGAATATTAATTGCAAATGCATTGATTTTATAAATAATTTTAGTTTCTAATAATCTTATTGGTTGAATATGTGTAATTAATAAGAATATAACGCATTCCAATGACTTTCTTAATATGTGTGAAAAATGTCAAAATGACACTCTTTAAGAAACAGAGGGAGTAGCTAATTAACAGTTTTTTAATTTTCGCTAAAAACTTTAGTTTAAGAAACATGCATTAATCATGCTCTATGATTCGAAACCTTTGTAGTTGAAATAGACATGAAGTTCATTAGCTTAACGGGAAAAAGTCTTAACATTACGTCAATGATGGTTGGATGACTGGAACGAAACTAATATTACATAATATAATATGATTTCGGGTTTAAGAGAGTTCATAATTTGGATCACAAAATAGAATATGTTTTGTTTTTTGACAATCCTTTTTAAGGCAGTTGACTTTTTGTCGGGTGCAGGGGAAGCAGATGTTGAAGGCGAAGCGGGTGTATTTCGTGGTGGAGAAGCCGGTGAAGGAGTGTCCACCAAGAAGGGCAAGGTCGGTAATTCACATGACTGCGCAGGAGAGGCTTGAGAACCTCATGCTTGCTCGGAGATCTTTTTCGGATATCTCCAATCTCAAACCCCAAGGAAGATGGAAGACCAAAGAAGAGGAGGAGGAAGAAGGAGGAGGAGCCGTGAGGGTGAAGCTTAGGATTCCCAAGGCGGAGCTAGAAAGACTGGTTAAAGAGGGAGCCACGGAGGCGGAGGTTGCCGCTCTCTTTATGGCCAAACAGAATCAGGACGAAGCACGCCAGAACACTCTCCAACGTGGTGATGGAGGAGACGAGCCCGCGGCTGCCACTAGAGGAATCAAATCTTGTCTGGTGAGTTGTTTTTTTTGTGCCTATAGTTAAATTGGTAAAAGTAAACTACTCAATTAAATTTAAAAACTTATAGAGAACTAGTCGAAATATATCTTTTTTAATAAAAAAAACTATATTAATTAAAATCGTTATCACTTTTAGGAATGACATACAGTTTTGAATTAAATAACTATCTATTGAAAACAACAACACTTTTATTGATTAATTAAAATTTTTTTGTTGAATTTTTATTGGTAATAACTATTGGAAACTGATTATTACAAAAAATAATACATTTAAAATAATAATTTAATGTGTTTTTTTAATATATGTAAAAAGCTTCAAACATGTATCATTATGAAACCAATGGAGTATATATTTGTTCGGGTCAAATCTGCATGTGCTTTTACACTTCTTGCATGCTAAGAGCATGACTATCCACATGTTCTTATTGTGAGTTTTTTAACTTTTCCTAAAAAAACTTAATTTAAGAATCCGTGAATAATCATGGCCTAATAACATGTTTTTTAATAATAAAAAAAAGAAGCATGAGTCTAAATTAACTATAAAACGATCGCTGGACATTCCTGATGTAACAATGTTGAAATATTTGTATTGCAGAAACGAGTGAGTTTCATGCCGGAAAGAGGAGGAAACGAGATCACCGTTGCTTGAAGTTGTTGAACCAATAAATACAAATACGTATATCTATAGTCTGCTTCCCATCGTTCCTGCATTTCTTTGTACATAGAAAGCAAGAGAATTTGATGGAGAGCTATTGAATGAATAATACATCCCATACATCCACCAGTCTGTAGCTAGACTCAAGAAGAATCCCATCTTTCTTTCTTTTTATCTAACACACATACGTCTGTGTCGACAATCCCATAGATCAACGTCTCCATTCTCTAATGGTACACCATATTCTCCAGCATTGTTTTAGTCAACCTAGTCTTGGATCCACTAACATACTCTAACACTTCCTTCACTTCCTCAAGCGTCAGCATTGTTTTATTCATCCTATGTCTTTGATACACCTGAAGTTTTCTTATTTAGCTTAGGTGCAGACTGGTAGAGGGAAGAATTAGTAAAGGGTTTATTGTAAGTCATAAGTCATCGATATCCACTCGTTATAAGGTTTTATTGCGCAGTTTAGTTAGTAGTGAATCGTGTTTGTTTAATTGGTTATAGTCTATTTGTTTCTTTGTGAATTGTGAGTAACTTCGTTACTCAAATGGTGGTTGAGAGTTGAGCTGGTGACTTTGTTTTAAATTTTATGCGTTTGTTTTGCTACTATTTTAGTTTATAATCAATCTTTTAATATTTTTTTCAAATGTGAAATTGTTTACTCGTTTTCTAAATATACAGATTTTTTAGATCTGAAAATTATAGAGTACAACCTCCATATTCTAAATCTACTAAAATATGATTTTAAAATTTTTGTAATGTCTTTTTCATTATTTTATTTTTGGACACATTGTAGCAATTTTTCAATTTGTTCTTTAAGAAGATATTGGAAGAGGTTTTGCTTTGGAGAATAAGCTCCAACGTGGTCCAGTTACTCCTTCACAACCTTCTCCATGCCACCATAGACTAAGCCCGTTTATTCTGCCCAAAATTATGTTGATTGCCCTTGATCATGCCTCCTTCATTGACCATGATCAACCATATGTTTATTCTTTATATCTTTCATTATTTTATCGGTAGAAAATTTGATCAGACTCATTCAAAATCAAAATAGTCATATGCAGAATATGTGCTGGACATAAATTAATCAAATTTTGTGTTATAAAATTAGTGACTTGATCATTTTCCATATGACTAACTAATTAATAGAGATGCAATCTAACATGTATGTTTTGTCCTCAGAAGATAACTTGAGGTACATCTATATTATGTTCATTTCCTTCGCATGTAAAAATATTTAGCTGTTATATGACAAAAGAGATACTATATATACCATAAAAACTATCATCAAACGAAGTTTAAAAACGTACGTAAATGATACATTACCAAGAACTTTTTTTTGCAACGTCGAAAACAAAAAAAATATAGTGGAAAAGTAACAAAAAGGGTGAGTGAAATTTCAAAGGTAAGGCGGATGACTTACATGGTCAAAAAGGAAAAATCATATACACATAAAAGAGACGTGCAGGATTTAATGAGCATCGTGCAGCAGTGAGGGCATGTTTGTGTTCTTCTTTTAAGACATTTCTTCTCTCTTCTCCAACCATTCACTTGGCATAGCAAATTACTGACTACTTTGAAGGATTGCTCAAATGAAATACTCTGATTTGGTGCAAAAGCGATTCCACATCAAAATACTTTTGTTTTTTTGGTGAGATATCAAAAGTATCACCTATAAGGCTATAATGAGCTTCCCAAATGTGATTCATTTGTTTTTTGAAACTAATCTTCCTATGTTCGGAACCACAACATATAATATTAATTTCTTTTCATCAGTAATTCAAACTAGGAACTTCTGACACAGTGGCGATAGTTCTTTCCCGTTGAGGTAATGAACTCACTCTCTAAATGTGATTCAAACTTGCTGCAATAAGCTATCTCTTCTAGCACTATGATGCTTTTGTTCAAAAGTAAACTACTCTACAGAGTGTGAGAATCAGTAGCCTCCATTTCATCATCCAACCAAATGATACTCTGTATTAGGTCTCCTATTACAAAAACCAAAAAAAGAGAGTTGACAATTCAGACAAGAACAAGACCTAAGAAGTCTTCTTGTCCATATTAGTGATGAGCTTCTTCATCTGAAACCTCCAAAAACAAAAGTAAGCAAAACCAAGCCCAATCAAAACATAAACCCAAACCTTATCTTCCCCACTCTCCTTCTCCGACACCTCTTCAATCCCAAACCACTCCCTCTCCTCTCCCTCCTTATAACTTCTCATTATACCCTCCATCACTCTCCCATACAACACATACACCCTATCCTGCCCCGCCACCGTCACCGCCGTCGGAAACCCCTCCACGTCGAGCTCAACCTCGTCGAATATCACCCCTTCGCTCCAGCTATCCTGGCTCTTGAGAAACCAAAGCTTCTTCTGCGACACCACCATAACGGTTCCGTCTCTCCGTCTCCTCGCCACACCATCAGCTGCCACCATGTTTCCGTTGAGAAGCACGATCCTCGCGGTTCCGGTCTCTTCGTCCACCTTGAACATCTTCCCCGTGTTGCTCTGTACCACCAGGAGATATCCTTTGCTGTTGTACACGATCCCGTTCAAACCGCAGTCGCGGAAACTCGCGTCCGCGTCTGGAACCACCGGGTGGGAGTTGAACGACGGCGATGTCGAGAAGATCGTCGCCGCGCCGTCGCGGTTGACTTTCCAGATGAAGTTCTTGGCCGAGTTGGTGACGTAAGCGTTGCCGTTGTAATCGACGGCGACGTCGTTCGCGATGTCGCGGACGATGTCGGCGTCGTCTCCGGGGAGGGAAGGGAGAGGGGAGAGGAAGATTCTCCGGCCGCCGGCGCGGAGATCGTAGGCGGCTAGGGCGGAGCAGGGGAGGAGAGGTGGGAGGCAGTGGATCGCGGCGAGGAGACGGCGGTTGGAGGAGTCGACGGAGATGCCGAGGATGGTGGCGTTCTCCGGGAGATAGGGATCGGATATTAGGGTTTGTACGACGCCGGCGTCGGAGACGGAGTGGATTGTGCGGGAGTGGAGGGATCCGACTATGAAGTGTTGGCCTGATGGGTCCCAGGTTAGTCCCTCCGGGTAGAGGGCGGGTGATCGGAAGTTGATGACGTGGCGATTTGTGGAGGAGGAAGGATTTGGAAGTGCGAGGAGTATCACGGCGATGAGGGTTGAGAGGATGAAAGACGATCTGGATCGTGTAGAAGTCATCATGTTCGCTTTCTTATGATTTTCGATTTAGGAAATATCTGAAGATATGCCTTTAATAAAATTTTAAGCAGATCAACTAATGGGCCATATGTGGTGTAAGTTATGCGTGTGACATAAGGCCCATTTCCTTCGTCTATTTCCGTCTCTTGCATATGCTTAGCAAATTAATCTGAACCGAAAATAATCGAATTGAACCAAACTGATTTTTTTCAAAAACTTAAAAGACCTTTAAGAATAAATAGATACTTAAATACGTAATAATCAGTTTCTATACCTAAATATTAATTATATTTAGATTTAAATAATGATATATATAATATAATTAATCATTTTATTAAAATATTTGAAATTTATAAATATATATTATACGAATTATCTAAAATTATTCAAAATTTTCAATAATTAAACTATTCTATATTTGTATTCAATCCATCCGAATTATCCACTATTTTATAAAAAAATCAGTTCGATATATTTTTATTATTATTTTGAAATTCAAATTTATTTTTATTTATTTAATAAAAATGTTTTAGTTTTGTAAACAATTTTAGTAATTCCAAAATGATTAGTTACACAATTATAATTATTAAAAGTATAAATAAATTTCAATCATCTTTTTAGTTTAAACGAATATAATTATATAAATAAACTTAAATCAGTTGTGTGAAAAGGAAACAAAACCTCACTATATGTGAAATGGAAGAAGTATGAAGTATCCAAAAAACTGAATTACATCTAAACCGAATCAAATCCCAACTTTTCTGAATATTAGCTGGGTCTTAATTTTATTATCTAAACTCAATTAGTATGAACCAAACTAAACAGTACAGTATATGCCAATGCTCAGGCTTACTCTTACGGATTGAAAGCATTAATACACATCGAAATCAAACCCTAAATTGAAAAAGAAAACGCATTTCAAGAACAGTAACAGTCCAACTAAATTACACTCAAGTTTGCTCAGAGAGACAAATAAACAACCATTCTCTACTCCGGCTGCTGAGACTCCATAGGAATCCCAAGATCATTCCTCTTGAGAACAGGAAGGGCCACGAAAGACTTAGTCTTACTAATGGGCCTGCTCTTCTCAAGCCTCACAACGTCACCCACCTTGAACTCGTTATCCGGGTCATGGGCCTGATACTTCTTCTTCATCCTCACGCGCCTCTTGTACTTGGGGTCTGGAGCCAGCCTCGTCACTTCCACGGCCACCGTCTTATCGCTCGTCGCGCACACCACGCGTCCTTGCATCGTCTTCATGGCTCTGATCGCAGGGACTAAACCAGGCTTCGTGGTGTTGGGAAGGGAAACGGGTTTGGAGAGGGAAGAGAGGGGAGTGGAGCCATTGGTGAATGTGGAAGAGGAGAGGTTTAGAGACTGCAGAGATGAGGCTAGCGATGCCATTGATTTGGGAGGGGGATGGTGAAGATAAGGTGAGATTTTATAATGGAAAGCAGATGTATGATTCACTTGAATATTGGGCTGTTAATGGACTATTGGGCCTAATCGTGGATCTGTGTTGCTAATTTATATTTATATATTGGCCCGTGACTAAGCCCTTTTCATATTCCAAAACGTTCAAGACTATTGGACTTCTATATTTGGCTTGTGAGCCAGGCTTTTTCACGTTCTGAAACCTTTTTATTTGACTCCAACCGAGATGAATCACAAGAAGTGAAACCTGACCAACATGTTTTTCACCATATAATAAATTACAGCTAGTCAGTTTTGGTTGGGTTTTTTTTTTATATAACACTTACTTTATTAAATTACTTTATAAACTGGGGGACATAAAAATGAAATTTGAAAGAAACATTTGCTTCCATCCTTTGCTTCACCAACTTGTTTGCAGCTTTGTTTCCTTCTTGTCTTATCCACTGAAAGTTGAGGTTTTGGAATCGATCTTTCCACTATAAGATTTCACGTTTCTAATTATACACATCAAAGTGAAGAATGTTATCCATCAAAATATCAATAGTTTTTTTGCTATCTGATTCTATACAGACTTTGTGATATCCTCTGCTCCAGACGTGTTGAATAGCTATTAAAATAGCTTGCAATTCACTTTCTAACGAGTTGTTGACAATCTTTCTAACTGCTTGAACGCCACCATGAAACGTGCCAAAATGATCTCGTATAACCCATTATGCTTTACTAAATTTTTATAAAAATACAACTTTTTATATTTTCAATATATGTAATATTGGTAAATTATAATTTTGAAGACAATAACTATGTTTACTAAATTTTGATAAGTTGAAAAATATGGAAAATAGCTAATCGCAAAAAATACATTTATAGTTAATTTTTTTTTTTTTTAATATTAGAAAGGATGGAGTATATTGTTATACAAACATAAATAAAGATATTTGAATTCTGTTTAAAACAACATTTACAAATCATCGTTGTGCGCGCATAGAATCCTACGTAATGCATGGGTTGACCCTCGTTGATTTCTAAACCATATCCAATACTAATAATAGAAATACGTTAATCAATACTCGCGCTCTTGTGGCGGAGTCATTTTCTTGGCTGGAACGTTCACCACCGCTATAGAGGGGATCGCTGCGGTGGTAACTCGCTCGCAGCGAGGACACATGGTGACGCTCGAGGCGGAGTTCACCGTGGATGAGCCCACCTTCATTGCTCTAAGTTCTTCTACTTCTATATGGAGCATGTTGTTTTGCTCGGTTAATGAGCCAAACCACCTTTTAAGATACTCGCATTCCATCTCAGTTTGCTTCAATTTACTCCTAAACCAAACAAATCCAAAAAGGGTACGCTACGAGTTAATTATTTATTGATTTATGAATACATTAAACTCATAAATGTTTTATACTTTTTTTCTTCCAACATAAAAACAAGGATCTAATATGCTTGTCGACGATGCAAATAAATAATACTTAAGGTTCATGAAGAATAAACTAAAGTAGTATTAAGTATATAAAGCAATGTAAATTAAAAAAAAATCGCATGAACGGCCAATGAATTATGAGTCAAATGGCATTGATTAGAAAGTAAGTACACAAGACAGAAGGAAAAAAACATTGATTGGTTTACTTAATTTATTGACAAATGATGAAAAAAAACTAAGCTATATAAAAATAAGTACAGTATACTTCTATTATACTAAAAAAGAAGGGTATAGGTTCTGATTATAGTTTTATTAAAATATATCTAGTGTTAATCAATACTCTTTCCGTTCCACTAAAATAATAGATGTTTTAGAAAAAGATTGTTTGATAAAATAGATGTTTGAGAAAAAGATTGTTTGATAAAATAGATGTTTTATGTTTTTATGCAAAAAGGGTATAGGTTAATCAACATCTATACTTTTTTGACCAAAAAAAAACACAAAAAGGGTATAGGTTATGATTATAGTTTTATTTTGGGAAACCGTAACCATAGACGACCAATGTTGAAACTCTTCTTACTTATTGCACGATACCATTTCCATCTGTTCACAATTATTGAGAGATCTAGAGTCTCTGGAATTCAATTAACAGCAACAATTTCTGATGTTTGTATCAATGATACTTGGATTATCCCTCGTGGTCGACACCCTCTATTAATGCTGTTGCGGGCTTGCTTGCCATCTCCTCCTGTGCTCGACCCCGACCAGCCAGACGTTTTTACTTGGAAGAATGATCCTGCTGATGCTTCGGGCAATTTCTCTGTCTCCAAGACTTGGAGAACTTTAAATCCTTTATTGCAAACAGTCCCTTGGCATAAGGTAATCTGGTTTAAAAATAGCATTCCAAAACATACATTTCATGCCTGGGTGGTTTCATGGGACCGTTTACCCACAAGAGATAGGCTTCGCGGCTGGGGGATGTCGGTCTCACCTGATTGCCTTCTTTGCCAAGTTGAGGAAGAGAACAAGTCACACCTATATTTTCAATGTCAGTACTCTAATGAAGTTTGGCAGAATCTATTCAGTCACTCTCCATCTTCCCTTTTGCTCTCTTTCGATGCCATCTTGGAATGGATTCCCAGATCTTCCACCAATCTGAAGCTGAGATACATCAATCACCTTCTCTTTCAGGCAGCCGCTTATTTTATTTGGAGGGAACGTAATTCCCGACTTCATGGTGGTCAGTCTCAGCCGCCCACCTGGATTATCAAGGAGATTCAAATCACTCTTAGAGCCAAGCTCAGCGGCTTGGATCGTAGAGCTTCTGGCTCAGCCACACATCCACTCGCCCGAGGTTCCAATCAATCTCCTTCCTTTTTAGCAACTTGGTTCCAATTTATCCAACCTTGATCTCACCCCTTTGCTTTGCTTCACATGAGTTTCATTTCATCTCTGTGTCTTGTACCAGTTTATTTTACTAACTTTTTTTGTAAGCACCTTCTACCAAAAGGTATTATAATTTGAAAGTAAAAAATAAAAATAAAAAAAAAATTATTGAGAGATCAAAATTCTTATTTATTTTATATTTAAACGAGTACTAATTTTCCATTTTAATGATGACTCATGATTTATATACTAGTACTACTTTGGTTCCTTAAAAATATTTTTTTCACATAATAAAAAATACATTAAATTAGTATTATAATGTATTAGTTTTTGTAATTATCATTTTAATAACTTTTAACTAATAATAATTCAATAAACTTAATTAATTTTGTAAAAATATTGACAATTTTGCATAAAAACATACAGAATAGAACTAGATGTTACCAAAATGTTAAAAATATGAAACGTTGAGAGGCAAGTGAACTGAATAGATAGGTATTTATACTTATCAAGCCAAAGTGTTTTTCAAACAAAACTTACTCCAAGTCCAAGTTACAGCACATATTTAAATGGTTATCATAACTGGGGCTTCAAAATGCTGTCGTTAGTTATGAAAATAACCATGCAACAACAAATATGTACGTGGAGTGACATACTCCACATACAACATTGTTTATTAAAATGTGTGTTTAACTGAATGGCTGATAATTTGTTTCTGTAAATTGTTTTTTTTTTGGTAAAATTCTGTAAATTGTTTGACTTGATAAGTTATGTCAACTGAAATTTTCCATTTATATACGTAGCGAGTGGTGATTCATGTATACTAACTCTTCGAAAATTTATGAAGGAGCTAGAAGGAAAGCAATACAAAACAAATAAATAATTGATAGATGAATGAGATAATGAATGAAAAGGACAACATTAACTTTTATTACCTAAGGGCTCAGAGCATCCATATCAATGAACCTCCTCTCATTGAATCATATTTTTATTATTAAAAATTTTCTATTTTCTTTTTGATTTTTTTTTTAAAAAAAAACAAAAAAAGAAGTTTAGCCCAATCTCAAGCCGCCACGTGTTGAACTTCAAAATAGAGGAGTTCACCAGAATAAACTTTAGGAGAGAGGGATTCATAAGTTTTTGTTATTTTATTATTTTTTTTTTTTTTTCGTGTGAACCCCCATAAACCTTCAATGGGGATGCTCTAAGGCTACGACTTATGTGCTAACGAGTGGGTAGAATCCGATTCAGATTTCATTTTTTGCTTTATTTTATATTCCGTCAGCGTTTAATGCTTATGTTTAACATTATCATAGTCAGATATTTTTATTCACCAAAAATGTAAAAAGGTATATATAAAAAAGAAACCGTACCTTGCTCTACGGTTTTGGAACCAAACTTCAATTTGTCTTGGTCGTAACATCAAATGTTTAGCAAGTGTCTCCTTTTGTTTCTACATTTTACGTAAAAAATAAAGTATAAAATACATTAATAGTTCAAGAGAACTAATTAAAAAAAAACTGTTGATACTATTTGTAGGGAAATAATAATTACAGGATTAAGGGTTTGATTCTGTCTGAAACTATCTTCAAGAAGGCGAGACTGTTCTTTGGTTAGACGGAGTTTCTTGCGCGGAGGAGCAGAGCCACCGTGGCTGAGTTCTTCATCGTCGTCAGACGATGGCATTTGATTCATGTCTAGCTTCAGCTGTTCTCTTCCTCCCCCACTTCCTTCATCTGAATTTTTCTTGCGTGATCAATAACATTATATAATTGATAACAACGATAAACTACCGGACAAATATTTGTTAAATATATTTATATTATATATGTATATGTATTTGCATATAGTTATGATCATTTAATATACATAGTATGAATGGTTTACCGGAGCGAGGAGAGGAAGAGAAGCCTGGAGTGGAGATAGTGAGATCCAAGTTTGAAGAGTTCCCTGGTAAAATCGCCATTGATTATCTAATTTAAGATTCTTGAGGAAGAACAAGAAGAGAAGGTAAGGTTAGAGAGGGAAACTAATAATAAAGAGACAAAATTGAAGCATGACGATGCCTTTATATTTATATTGACACCTACACATATTTATTATTCTATAGACACACGCACGCATGCGTAAGCCAAACAAGAGATTGTAATAGAGTACTATGAGTATATGCGAACGTATATTATTGTCATGTGTACGTAAATAGTACTAGTTTTATCATAAGAAATACGAAGTTATGAATGGATAAATTATATCAAGATGCCTAATCTATTGGCGTCCATTAGATAAGTTTATAGTGCTTTATACACCTACTTTTTTAAACTATGGAACTTTTTTCTGTCAGCTAAAAACTATGGAACTTAAGTTTATACTTTATACACCTATTTCTTAAACTCTAGAACTTTTTTAGATTAACCAAGATATGACCAAGACTCAACGACTAATCTCTTGAGACATATCCATTGATGGTTGATAAACTAGGTTGCTCTACATGAGGAGTTAGAGCTAAGAAACTAGTAATTTCGTATTCGAAAGAAATCGATTCTTCACATGGACTAACATGACGATTCATCATCAAGTGGAAATCAGTAGACCACCATAATATAGTTAACTATAATGAATAATAATATATTATCTTAAAAATGAAGTCTTATTATTATTAGTCTAAATATTATCCCAAAAACCGAAGTCTTATTTCAATAAATATATGAATGTCGTTTCTCAAAATATTTCAATAAATGTATTATATTTAAAACCAAAACATAAATTTAAATGTAAAAATAAAAATTATTAATTTTTATTAAGAATCAAATAAAATTAAAATAAGTAATTTCAGATATAAAACTAATAGATAAAATTTTATTTTTATAAATGTGTAAACAAACCAAAACATCATTTTTCAAATATCATGATTTCACTGAAGTCTGCCGGTCAAAGGAATATGAGAAGAGTTCATCCATTAACTGACACGTTTTGAACAGTAAATCAATAGGGAGTAAATGCTGACTCCGTGTGGGAAACTAAGAGCAACATTATTGGTGGTCCTTAGACCATGTTTATCAGCGTCTCTTAGAATGAGGTTCTTAACTTAATTTGACTCTTTTTTTTTTTTTTTTTTTTAAATTTTTTTTGTTAAGAGACGGCTCTTAAGACTCTTATTTAAGAGACGTCTCTTAGGTTTTCTTAGTTAAAAGTTAAGAAACGTAATTTAGAAAAGTTAATGACCTCTGATAAGAGACCCCCAATGTACATGCTCTTAGGCGGAAGTCTTTAGAAACAGTCAAGGACCTGTCTCTTAATTTTCAAAGGAAAAGTTAAGGACGTCTCTTATACAAGAGACGTCCTTAACTTTTCCTTTGAAAATTAAGAGACATGTCCTTAACTGTTCCTAAGGACTTCCGCTTAAGGACCACCAATAATGTTGCTCTAACCAGCAGGTTTGTGTTTGTTTATAAAATTAATTACTTATTTCGTTTCGTATTAAGTGTCGATATAAAGATTTTTTTTTTTTACAAAATATTTTCTCCGTTTTATTTTACTTGTCGTTCTAGGTTTTTACACACAGATTAAGAAAACATTTAATTTTTCATGTTTCCAAAATAGAAACATTATTACCTATAAAGCTAATCACATTTCAACCAATCAAAAGTAGAGTAGCATGACTTATTTTGAAACGAAAATTTTACTCTACAACGATATCTAATTTGAAACTGAGGGAGTAAATGTTGTTTTCGATTTTCGATACAAAATTTATTAATTTTATGGTGCAATTTTTTTATTGGTTGAAATATGGTTACGTGTATAGATAATTGTGTTTTTATAAAAAATATGTAAAATTAATTATTTTCTTAATCTATGTGCACAAACATAAAGTAACAAAGAAACTTAATGGAAGGTGCATATAATGAAAAAGAGGATCCCCAGTTTGTACAAACAGCTTTTGTATCTTCCGATAAGCAAATAATTCGTCTTGGAACGTACATGTATTTATCTTCCGACATCACTATTTTCTAAAGTCAATTTTTTTGTCTCATAATCCTTTTTTCTACTCTTTGGATCCAAACCCATTCTATGTTTTTCTTTTGGTCAATCAAAACCCATTCTATCTATTCTTTTTACGTTTTGTACTCGTAAGGTTTCAGTTTTAATTCGCACGCAAAAGATAATCATCAGTAAACATTAGAAGTCAACATAAACAAGGATTTAAAAAGCCTGCATGGTTATGTGTGAAAGCTTTTGGTCTTGTAGTGTTCAACATAAACATTACATAACTCATGAGCAATTGTCTTATCATGATTATTGTCTCTATATTAACCCCTATCTCCCATGCTAGTGCATCATTATGAAACTATATAAAATGAAAATTATCAACACAATATTGCTGACTTGCACCAATTATAGCTCATACACCAAAACAAATGTAAATCTGTAATAATGAAATATATGGTTCTATCTCAAACGATGATCTCTTGATTATGTGAATCTTTTTAAGAAATGGGATATATGGTTAATGGTTCTATCATAAACGATGATCTCTTATTTATGTTACTTTTCTCAAAACATGTTTGATATTCTTTAATAATGATAGATTCTGAATGGTGACGGATCGCACCGCACCACCGTAAATAGTAACAACTCTACATATACATACATATCTATATGTTTTGTTACTATTAGAACTGCATCGTATTTGTACCGCAGTTATCTTGCATGCTATCATGCATGTTACCATTCGTAAAGAAGCGATGTGACTATACGATGGACAGATTTGCTAGTGACCAGAGGACCCATAATGATGAAGCACACCTATTCGGGCACAACAAGTGTCCATGATAAGTGAAACAAATTTACCAAACAATTCAAGTTTCAATTAGGAAAAGAAGGTTTGTTTGTTGGGGGCAAAAGGCATGGAGGAGACAAGGAGGTTAGTGGGTCACATTCTTTGATGATTGGTTAGGAAACATTTTGTGGGCCACGACTTGTCCCTCTGTCCCTCCCCGTGAAACTCTCATTGGTTGCTACCCCCACACCATTCCTATTACCACTTTCTACACTTCACACTCCACAAAACTATCCTACAAACTCGTTACTTGAGTATAAAGCAACCAGTAATTTATACTTGCTTAGATACCATTAATTCAAGTCTCTACTATGGCCATACAGGAATAATCTTTGACCCCATATGACTATACTAGTTGTTAAGAACATGTTGTATATATCATGTCACAGTACCAAAATACCACAAGAGAATGCGACTATGTACTAGGGGAATGGAATGCACATTACCCAGCCCTAGAAGAGATTATCAAACATATTCTTGAATCAGCATAGTTGCTAAGAAAATCATCCACGTAAACTTGATTCCTTGAAGGTTTTTATGGTGCTAAAACAAGCCCAAGCTTAACAAGTTTACCCAATAAGAGAGCAGAAGACTTGTGGAAGTATGACAAACAAGTATACTGCCTCAGCAATGCATAAAAAGTACATACAAAGAAAGTGAACCTGAGAACTAACCTTCCCGCTACCGCATACTAGGTCATCAGGTCTATGTTTCTCTTGTATACTATAAAGAACATGAAGCTTACTTATACCAGACATAGAACCCATAGTACAAGTCTTTACATTAGGTTGGTGTTGTATCAACCAACCCTGGTGCTTCCTTGTAAGTTCATAACCCATAAGCAGATGAATAGATAAGACTGAAACATGGTTCTAAAGAGATATATAGATGAATCCAAGTTCCAAGAGAAACCATTACACAACATGATGACCACATCAACAACAATGAAGAGAGAAAGAAAGAAAGAGAGAGAAAGAAAGAAAGAGAGAGAGAGAGAGAGAGAGAGAGAGAGAGAGAGAGAGAGAGAGAGAGAGAGAGAGAGAGAGAGAGAGCTTAAGTGAAATCTAGTAGAGAGACATGATAGATACAACACGCACAACAATAAATGGTTTGCTGCTAAACAACTTGAAAATCATTTCTTCTTACTAAGAGACTGCAGAGGGGACACCGACACATCTGGAAGCACAAATACTATCACTCCTCACTAGACAAGCAGACCGTTTAACCGGAGTTGCTACTGCTTTTGCTTTGTCTACTTGTGTCGTCTTCTGTGATGATAACCTAGTCGCTGTGTTTGGAGTCTGTGGAGGTGTAAACACCACTGAAGCTGAAGACGTCTGGGAGTGAACCGAATCACTACCCTCGTCCTCTGATGAGCACACCCGTTCTCTGCAACGAACCAAAGCTATTTATATAAAACTGATTCACTTAATCTCACCATAGTTCAGTTCCAACAAGTAGTTAAACTAACCTTGGAAGTGAAGTGTACTTTCTCTGGATAGGTGGGGAGTTACGTTCCTCTTCATCTTCATCGTGTTCTTCAAGTCTCGCAAACTCTTGCTTGAACTGCTCAACGCCGCTGTATATCAAGATCAATCACAGTTATCAGACAAAAGTTGTTGTTCTACAAAACAACCAAGTTTTTAATCAGACATTAGATTGTACCTCGGGTATAGAAAATGAGAGTTAATGTTCTCTTCTCCTTGTAGATACTCTTGCAACATCTGTGGATGGTACTCTAGAATCTGTTTCATACCCAGAAAGAGAACAAATCAGTTCAAGAGATTCCTAAGCACATGAGTCCTTGAATGTCTTTTGGTTACCTCTCTGTACATGAGCTCTCTCACATCATCCCTAGTCAGTTTCCTCCTTTCAAACTCAAACTCAAGCTTCGAGATAGGTTGCCTGGAAGGTTCATAGTCCACATTTGCCAATCCTTGAAAATACGGATCAGCCAATGCCTAAAGAAGGAAGCAAACAAAAGCATCAAGAACCATCCATAACAATGAATACAAGTACATGTGAGTCTTCCTCTTACCTCTTCTGCAGAGGGACGGTCCTTTGGATCAAAAGCAACTAATCGCTGAAGCAACTTCAGCGCCACAGGATCAATATTTGGGAACTTATGAGTGAAAGGAACAGGTTCTTTTCTCCTCATGTTACTCAAGTACTTTCTAGCCTTCTCATTCCGAATCTACAGTTCCATTCATGACACACAAAACTTTATAAAACTTGCAAACCAAAAGCAAGTTTAGCTGTGTGAGAGAAGCCTCTGTATTGCGATTTAAAACAAACCCTGGATAGAGTTATTGGCGAGGGAGTTCCAAGCAGATCCGTGACGAGTTCAAGCTGATGCACAACGTTTTTGCCAGGAAACAAGGGCTTCCCAGTTAACATCTCAGCAAATATGCAGCCAACGCTCCACATGTCTATCGCTGGTGTGTACTGCACAAACATAACAGGTCCATAAGCTCACACATCAAACACATGAGGCCTGATATGGAAAACGAAACAAGAACTTACGTTGGAGTAGAAGGAGCCACAAAGCTCTGGAGCACGGTACCATCTTGTAGCAACATAGTCCTTGCAGAACAAAATAACAAGATTCTATTACAGAACAACAACAACTCTCTACATATTACAATAAACTTAGTTATATAGAGATACGTACAGTCCAGAAAACAGCAGAAGGTGAATCAGTGAAGGAGACACGAGCAAGTCCTAGATCACAGATCTTGATCTTGCAATCAGCATTAGCAAGAATGTTCTTAGGCTTCAGATCTCTATGGAAAACATGCGCTACACAACACAAACACAAGACAAGACAGCCAAAACATGATAAGAACACTGTCATCAAGCACATAAACAAAAGACAAAAACGACACTGATGACACATGGTTGAGTCAGGGAACCACGAAACCTTACCTGAGTGCATGAATTTCAAGCCACGAAGAAGTTGGTACAAGAAGAATTGATGATGCTGAGGAGTGAGGTCATCATTTACCTTTAAGACATGGTGAAGATCCGACTCCATCAACTCAAAGACAACGTATATATCTTTGAACTCCTTGCGGCAAGGAGGCAGCATGATGTGTTTGATCTCCACGATGTCCGGATGCTTCAGAAGCCTGAGTAGCTTAATCTCTCTGAGTATCCGTATGGCGTCAGAGACGTGTTCAAAGACATTGGTCATCTTCTTGATGGCCACTTTGCCACCAGTGTGTGGACATTCTGCAGAAGCAACAACTCCATAGCTTCCTTTTCCGACCACTTCTTGGATCTGGTATTGGCTTGCTTCACCGTACTCGGTGAAAAACTCTTTCTCCAACATAATGATTGTTCACTGTTTTAACAACATTAAAAACATTCTTATTGAAAAGAGCAATTCCTCACCAATAGTCATTTTCTTAGTTTTTGTCACTAAAAAAAGTTAAAAAAAAAAGGCCAAAATAGTTTCATATTAAATAATAAAAAAACTCTTCTAGCTTTGTAGATGTATACCTATAAATAAAAAAACAAATTTTTTTAAAGGCAAATCTCTTAGATAATCCTTTTGAAGTTTTTGTCACAAAAATAACTTTCAAAAACAAAAATGACCAAACTAACTTTTAAAAAAAAAAAAATTTTAATATATTTTTAATTTTTTTCAATTTTAAACCCCACCCGCAAAATTCCACCCCATAACTCTAAACACTAAGTCAAGATTAATTAACCTAAGGGGTATAAATATATATTTACACCATTTACTAAAGGTTATTTTGGTCATTTTTTCTTTAAAGGTTATTTTTGTGACAAAAAATTTTTTAGATCTATCTTAGGGTATTTCTCTTTTTTTTTTAATTATATGTTTTCAGATTCAAACTTTTTTATAAACTAATTTCTTGAAAAAAAATTCAAATCTTTAATTTTTATTTTCGAAGGTCGGAAATAGTTCTTAAAATTATTTAAAAACTTTTTATTTTAAATCTTTTTAAAAAAAATTCTTTTTTTAGAAAATTTTAATTTCACCCCAAAAATTTCATCATTTAACTTTAAACTTCAAATGTAAATTAGCTAATCCTATATTCCTATGAGTATAAATTGATATTTACCCTTTAATAAATTTTCTTTTTGATCATTTTCTTTAAGAAAAACCAAAATAGATTATAATAGAACTTTTTTCTGTTGTAAATCTATCTGCTTTGTTTATTCAAGAAACTAAGAGAAAACACAGAACGTTGATTCAACTTGCAAGCAAAAACCACACATGTGTGGTCGGCACAGGCTTGAAAAGGTGCTAAGTACCCTGGATTCAAAATCTATCACTTAAATTTACAAATTTGTGTTCTAGACAAATTTGTGTAGTAAGTTGGCATGGATATCTAATACTCACGTAAGCGTTTACAGTCACCGATGGACTGTCTCTAGAAAATTAGTTGGATCTTTGGGTTCGGATACTAGAGATTATCAAAAAAAAAAATTTGCAAACGAAAGAACAAACCTAGAAACACCAGATCTCTGAGTAACTCTATTAGCACCCAAAACATACAAAAGTAGTAATTAAAAGAGGAAAATCAAAAGACAAACCTTTTGATTAGTCTTTTAGAACAGAGAGAAAGGTAATGGCCACGGAGCTGCTGCAATGCAATGGAGATTAATGGATGTGGCTGGGATTTAAAGAAACGGGCACACCACAAGCGATACGTGATTATATATATGAATATATGAATCGTGTAAAAGGACAAAACAGCTCATGTCAGCTTACTTCATTTTTGACACACATTTTTAAACATACAGATAAAATATCCTTTTTAACATTATCATTTTTTTATTTAAGAAAAGAAGAAACAACTTGCCAAAATCGCCCAAAAATCAAGTTAGATAAGCCAAAACAAATTTTTGAAATAACTTTTTTCTGACAGAGAGTATATTAAGGCTTTTAAAAAAAAAAACTCAAAAATCAGATGAATTCACTGTAAAAGAAAAGTGAAATAAAAATAGGAGAAAATTGGAAGCCACATGGCGATTAGTTAATAAAAATGTGAGCCATACATTATCTTATCTTCGATAGCCAAATTTCACGGAATAAATTCAACAGAGACGGAGAGAGTTGATAAGATATTTGAGCTATTGTGGACACGTGTCTTTTCATATAACTACTCAACGGCGTCGTTTTAACAGCGACGAATAAACAGAGCCGTTTTAGACCGCTGCTTTGTATCTTGATTACTCTAATGGGCCGTACCCATCATAGGCGTCTGTTCGGTCACATGTCGCAGCTTCATAGATTTGGCTAGTTTTTATTTTTTGTTTATCGTTAACACTCGATCATAAACATTTTCTAATGAACTACGATCACTGAATATTGATTTAAAAAAAAGCTAGTTGACTGTATTGTAAATTACACCTTTTAGATCATACGGTATGGTGATGTTACATAGAAATACAAATCACTTTTTCGGCTACATAAAGCATATGTTGAGTATAAAACTTACACACATATGTATATTATATGGCCGTTGTTCTACATTGTTAATGTTTGATTATTCCGTTGACCTTTGTATATATCACCACTGACATACGTATACATATTATTTTGTACAAAAAATCAGATATCCATAGTTTCTTTTGCAAGTGGGATGCTTTCGCTATAATTTAAAAGCTAACTACAAAATTAAGTTACATAAACCCGACGACCTAACTTGAAAGTTACAATTTGTAATAGCTGTTGTCTTCAATGCCTTCTAATTTGATGGAAGAGATAGTACGGAACTTGGTAACGACATAAATCATATTCATTCATAGAGTTTTAATCAAAAATATTAGTGGAAGTGTCATACTATATGATGCAAGTATGTGGTGGCGTAAAGCAATTTACAATTTGTGGCCTTTATTATTTTTATAAATATTAAGTTCTAGTTTTTTTTTTTGGTTTTTCTAGCCAATCAAAATTATATATTATTCCTTTTTGGTAAGTTTTTTTAAATTTCCAGAAAAATACAGACCAAATACATATATGTATATATATACATTTTAAAATTGTAATAATATGTGAAATAACGTTAAGTATATTTATTCATAACTAAGTTCAGTTAAAATATTTTATGATAAAAACTAAAGGGATAAAATAATATAAGAGTAACACACAAAAGTATGAAGAAAAATAAAACTTAAGGAAAATAAATAAATTTCCATTAAAATAATCTTATTTTATCAAAAAGGAAAAAGTTGACATTAAAACTAAAACAATTTAATCAAACCCAGTCAAACAAATGTTTTTTAATAATAATAATTTAAAAAAAAAAAAATGTACTTTATGTGAAACTTTTGCGCATTGATCCATCAAGAACATGGATATACAGATTACTGTTGGGCTTAGTAATACAATAGGCCCAAATAAATCCCAAATAATAAGTCCGTCACGTGCTACTCTAGCGCGTTGAGAATATTTCCCTAAAGCAGAAGGTGAAGGATAAAGTCAACGTGTTGCGCATGGGGGAAAGGGTCTGAATATATATATATATTTTTTTTTTTTTGACTGAAGGCTTGGGTCTGAATATTTGTTGGAGTTTTAAGACTTTTGGTCTCTTCTTCTTGTCCTCTTGGGTGATCGAAGTCAAAAAAAAAAAAAAAAAAAAAAAAACCGATCTTCATTAGTACAGAACTGTTTCCGGTAGCGGAACCATTGCATGATGGGAATCACCGGAAGTCTAACTCCAGACCAGCTCGAGTTTTTCTACTCTCAAGGTTCGTATGAAGCTTCCTCCTAACTTAATTTCTGTTTTTTTTGTGTGTTTGGATTGATGAACAAGAAAAAGTGAACGATTTTGAAAAAGGGTATCTGGTGATCGAATCTTTTGCGAGCGAGGATGAGATTAGAGGCTTGAGGAAGAGGATGGAAGAGTTGCTGACTCAGTTTGATCCTTCCGACTCCTCCTCTGTTTTCTCCACTACCAATCAGGTTCACTCCATCATACCTTGTGTTTTTTGTCTCATTTTTAATTTACTTTATTACATTAAATCTGATGGATTATTATGTTTCTTCTGCAGCAACACGCGAAGGATGATTACTTCTTTGACAGCGCTGCAAAAATCTCCTTCTTCTTTGAAGGTATCCTTTATCCTCTCAACCTTTTCATACTGTTCCACTGGTGTTCTTGGCAACTCCATGTTGTTTCTATGTGTGCAAGTGCAATTTTACGTTGCTTGTATGTGTGCACCTTCTCTGTTCATAACTTTGATTTTTTTTTTTTTTGGTATTCAATGAGTTTGAGTATATAACTTTTCAGAATCTGAAAAAGGAAACTAAAAATCCTTCTCCCTTTCTTGTTTAAAACAGTAGAATGAGTGTGAACATGAATCTTGGTGAAAGTAATGGCAGTTCTTTTGATGCACAGGTGTAGGAAACTGTAATCATTCAGGGTGCAATTTTTGTAAATTTTAATCATTATAATTGGAATTATCTACGCCTGCTTTTGTACTGTGAAGAGTTGTTTTTGAAACTCAGAAAAAGCTTTTGGCGACGATGGAGAATTGAAGCAACCAAAAGAGCTTTCTATAAACAAAGTTGGCCATGGTACCTTTTATTCAACTTGTTTACTACAAAAACTTTAGTGTTTGGTGGAGAAAAACGTTTAATAATGTTTTTTGTTTTGTTTTGGCGCAGCACTGCACGAGCTTGACCCTCTGTACAAGGAATTCACATATTCCTCCAAGGTCTCAAGTTTGGTATCATCCTTAGGTTACAGGAGACCAGTCGTCATGCAGGCTATGTACATTTTCAAGGTAATTTTGTTTATTTTACTTCTGTTGTTTCTTGTCTGTACTTTCTACAACTTAGATCAATGGAAATGTTCAACAGTTGAGAAGAAAGATCATCACTTATATATTTATATGAATAACTTCAGAATTTAGTATTTGTAGTTGTGTTTAAAGTATTCAAAAGCTATAACATTCTGAATCTCGACATAGTGTTCTTATCTCTTTAGAATAATAAATCTAATATGAGTTTACTAGCAACCTGGAATTGGAGGAGAAGTAGTGCCGCACCAAGATAACTCTTATGTGTACACGGATCCACCGAGTTGTACTGGTCTCTGGATGGCTTTAGAAGATTCCACAACTCTTAACGGTTGTCTTTGGGCAGTACCTGGATCTCACAAGAGTGTGTTTTTCTCCCTCTATCTCTTGTGTTCTTTGTGATCTTCATGGTTTCTCTTAGCTAAACAGTCTTTTCTCTTCTCTGCCTTGTTTCAGACGGTCTGGTTAGAAGGTTTGTCCGGGGTGAAATTGGTGTAACTTATGATCGGCCATCCCCATCTTACGAGCAGAAAGATTTTGTGCCTATTGAAATGAAAGCAGGCTCAATGATTGCCATTCATGGTGATCTAATCCATCAAAGGTAAACTTCTATCTTCCAACATGAAGTAGCTTTGCTTATTAGTTTAGATTTGGCTGAGCTCTGAAAAAAAGTCATGTTCTCTAACTGCTTTCCTTGTGGTTTTTGGGATGCAGTTTTGAGAATCTATCCCCCAAGTCAAGACATGCATATAGCTTACATGTAGTAGAATCTGATGGATGCAAATGGGCAGAAGATAACTGGTAAACTTTTATTTAACCTTTTGTGCCATCCATTCTCATTATTAATACAAAGTCTGTTACAACTACTTTCTATGAATGTATATGCTTACAATTCCTTTATATGCTAGGATTCGAAGAGACTACATGCCTGAGCCTCTCTATGGTCCTTAAATACTAGCCATGACCATGTCCATGTCTTTTACACTGATCTACCCATGACCATGTCTTAGTACTCTGAACAATAATAAGAACATGGCTAAAATGGCCCTTCTTTTGTCATCTGCTTGTTGTAATACAATTTGGTTCTGATTGGTCTATGTAGTTCTGTCTATAGATTATTATGGTCAATAAAGTGTGGCAGTGATTACTTGATGTTCCTGTGATGATTATAGCTTTGAATTCACTGTAATTGGACATTGAAGAAAGTCATAAAAACAAGTTAGGACCCATAAAAAGATGGAAGTTGAAGAAAGATTGAGAAATAAATGACCATTAGATTCAGCTTTGTTTTTTTTTTAACTGTCCAGCTGTTTGAAGTGTTTATGTGAGTTGAGGAATGGGACAAAACTATCTCTGTCCTATTGTAATTGTACCAGAAAAGTTAAAACGTGGGACTGATCTTTTAGGTGTAGAAACAATAGAGTCAATTATAGAGTTATGGTCGAAGTTATAAATGATCTCTGTAGCTGTCTTGAGGAATCGTTCTTCATCCTCATCCATCTCAAAAAGTCAGATTTTTTGTTCATACCATTATTTCAGTACCTTCATGTTATTAAAAGAGACGAAAGATGGGTCAATGTAATGTTCCTGGTAGCTTATTATCTCATGACTTTACCTAGCTATATAATAGACATAACTTTTGAACAATTCAGAGGATTCAACAAGCAATCAATATTTTATGACTATTTCACTATCAAAGATGTAGTACTATTTATAGTAGCGACCCTTCTATATTGTAAACAAAAAGTATGGTATAAAGCAAAAAACTCAATTTGAAAAAGGTTCTTATTCCATGGTCTCGAAAATAATATGTTGGAAGAATCTTTTGGGTTTTTCAATATCAATAGGTTAACTGTTTCGCTTATGTATCTTACAAAAGAAAAAAAAAATCTCTGAGAGCTCTTTTAGTATCCTGAGCTCTCCCAATAACTAAAAGTGTAAACAGAATAGACATAAGCTAACACCTTTTGATTCATGTAGCCAAGGTTCCTTTTGAGCATCTCTTGGTAGATTTTGTAAACAAAATATGTAAAACAAATGAGAAATGGGCAAAACATTAAAGATTGTTTGTCTTACACTCTATCAAAAGTCAAATGTCAGGTTCCAATCACTTGCCACTCACCTTTTCTGATAATAAACCGCACATATACTAAACTCACTGAAAAATCTAAAGGGATTCTAAACACAGTGCAATGTCAGCATCGAATGTCTCTCTCACATAGTCTTATTAAATGTTGCAGAGGAAGAAGAGAAAGCATGTGAAGAATTCTTTGCATTGACAATATATTAGATCATCGAAACCTATCACTTTCAGACATATGTATATGTAGTTCGAGCTCCAGACACAACCACCAACATGGTCCAACTTCACATTCGAGTAATAATAAATAATCATCATTCTCAAAAAACCCTAGAAACCTTTTTAAAATAACCTTAAAACTTCAAACCTTACCAACATTTACTACACGTCTTCATCTCTCTCTAGACATCACTTACCCATTTCTCGACAAACAACAAATAAAAACTTCATTACATTCATTACTCACACATGGGTTTTGGTTCAGTTCTCCTTCAGAGGCATGAACTCATAGTAGTAACCATAGTTGCAACAAGTTCGGTTTGTTTTTGTAGTCTTCTTCTCTGTAAACCATTCGGGTTTCTCTTGGTTCTCCACTACCGGGAAGAGATTTAAAGTCCGGATCTCCCTTGTTTCTTCTTCTTCTTCTTCCTGTACTTCTCCATTGACATTGTACATATCTTCGTCGATCTTAGTCTCTCCTAGTTCTTGAGTTACAAATGAAGCAACAAGATTTCTCCACATGGCGTCTTTACCTTCATCTGATGCCCTCTCAGATTTTTCACTCGTCCCATGACCTTCATTATTGCTTAGATTCGCCGAAACTAATTCATTCTGAGCAGAAGCAAACAAAACTCATTAATGGACTTCTTTGCCTCTCAATATTCTTTTTGGGATAACTATTTTAAACATAAAATAATAAATATTAAAATAGATCACTGAGATGAAAAAAAAAAAGTTAGCAGCCATTGTAAACATCATTTTTTTTTCTTATTGTTCCTAACATCTCATGAAAAAAGCTTCTCAACTATTTATTTACATCCATATAATATGTATTAAGTAGTTCTATTTATATTTGTATTCATAAACTCAATATTATAGTTTTTTTTTTTGGTAAAAACTCAATATTATAGTTATATACATTGAAAAATAAATACCTGTTGTTGTGGGTTTGTGTTTGAAAAAGTTGGGCAGCTCTTTGTCTGATCACCAACTCGATAACCACCTGTAATTGCCACTTATAAGTTACTTTCTATGAACTTTAAATATAACAAACAAAACGGGTTTAAAGTAGATCACCCTCTAAATAATTAATGTATGATATTAATCACCTGATGATGAAACCCTAACGTCTTTAACTGGTTCATGAACGCTGTTCACATCATCAGCTCCTTCACAACGGCGTCGCTTAAGTCTCTCTCTAGACTTGTGGTTCTGAAACCAATAGAAAACGTTTTTGCCCTCGATTCTGCCATACTTGCGGAGCTGAGATGCTATCTGTTGGATTTGTTCTGTCGTAGGCGTCCGTGTTCCTCTTCTGTATACCTCTTCCAACGTTGTGATCTGCTCCGGCGTCGGATTCCATCTCGACGACGCAGTCGCCGGCGAATTATTTTCTGAGCCGATGATGAGCTGATGATGATGTTCGTTGTCGCCGATAATATTGCCTGCAGGATCAAACGTAATAATAACCAAAACTACTATATAAGGAAACTTTCTTACAAAACAAAAACCATGTACAACATTGTTTTATATATAAGATAAAAAGAGTTAAGGATTTTGAGACATTGTGGTAGAAGATGAGGTTTAGTTGTAGAGAAGGCCAAATAGTTGATTAGGTTGTTGTTGGAGATGTAACCCATGCTGTGAAGAAACTTAAACTTTGCTGCCCTAATCACCTTTTTTTTTTAGGAAAAATCGATAGAAGAGAAATTTTTTTGTTTTTGTTTTGTCACTTTGGTATTCTGAGCCTTGAGCTAGGGAATGGGATTTGAGAGAGTACTAATGCTTGAGTTTCAGTGCTGTATATAAAGTAATGAATGAGAGGTTTACTTGTGATGCAAGAGAGATTAAAAGGCTACCATGAGATTGATTTTTTTTCTGGGTCTATCATGGTTTGCCTTTTGTACTGTTTAATAGATAAACCAAAATATTTATGCATGCACGTACATAGATATAAGAACATGTTTATCAGCGTCTCTTAGAATGAGGTTCTTAATTTAATTTGACTCTTTTTTTTTTTTTTTTTTTAAAAAAAAATTTGTTAAGAGACGGCTCTTAAGACTCTTATTTAAGAGACGTCTCTTAGGTTTTCTTAGTTAAAAGTTAAGAAACGTATTTTAGAAAAGTTAAGAACCTCTGCTAAGAAACCCCAATAAACTTGCCCTAAAGAGAGTGAGAGACAAAACAATACACAAACTTGCATGTATTGAATAGTTATCATGCATAAGTTCAAAAGTTGGACCAAACCTACCATTAGCCCAATGACTCTTTTCCCAGCCCATTTCTACATGTTCAGAAAAAAGTGAAAACATATCACACTATAAAAACAGAATAAAATTTTGAAATCAGTATAAATTTCTAAATTGTGATAATAAAACACGGGATGTGAAATACTCACTTTATTTCAAAAAGATGTGTGATTTAACTTTTTCACACATAACATTAACTTTTTTTCATAAATATATTATTTATGCGATCTTTGTTTTCCATAATTTTTAATCAATTGAAATTCAATAAGGACATCAATAAGGACAATTCCTTCAAAATTTATAATTTATCATTATTATAAAATAATAAATGCACAAAAATATAAAATATATTTTCTCAAACATTTTTTTTCAAAACGTGTATTTTCTGAAACCGAAAGAACATAAAAAGAGAGAGAGGGGATAGGGTTGTTGAGTAATCACTATAGCTCCTTCAATATCTCCATTTATGGTTTCCACTGTGCAAAAACATTCATTCCACATGCAACAACCTCTCACACTGGATATTCCTCTTTAACTAATTGGACCTAAAATAAAGTAATTTTATTTGTATACAAAAGTATATATAAAGGCTAACAAAAGTTGTATTTTACATTTATTTCTCTGTATATAGGCAATTTTGATGTGGCTCTTATTTAAAATCAGTGTTTATATATATATTCTGAGGAAAAAACACACAGATCAGAGTTTTGACTTTGGTAAACAATTCATTCTTTTTGCATCAGTCATTCGTGATTATAATTTGGTTGTTTTGGGGGACTCTGTATTAAAGTATACCTTAACAAAATAGAATCATTAATCCGTGAGTGTATTAGTATTCATATGAGTATTAAATATGTTTTGGACGTATGTAATCAATAAATGTCCTCAAAATGTGAGAAAATATAGAGAAGTCACTGGGGACAGGCATCCCCATCGAGAGAACCGTATGCATATTAAGTTCAAACAAACGCATTCAAATGAAATAAGAATCATTAAAGCTAAACAATCAATGGCCTACAGTGATAAATAGTACTATTAGTTTGTAGATTTTATTTTATTTTTGCCCCGAGGCCCATGAATTATTGAGCTGGCCATAACAGCGTACTTGTTGTAATAAAAAAACACAACGTACTCGTTATTAACAGGACTGAAATAATTATGCCAAAATCGGTTTGAGCTAGTCAGATTTCTATACAAATTCCAAAATCTTCATGTTCTGTGTATGCATTTTTTTCTCTTTATTGGTTATTCTGCTATTAGGGTTTCTCGTTGCATACATTTTGATTTTATCGGCTAAGCTGAGTTTACATTCATGGCCGTTTAAATAAGAAAGACTGTATATTAATATTATACACACATACTATCTAATACTTAAGGTCGAGGCACCACCAAAGAATATGTAGTATTCTTTTTAAAATAGAGCCTACCATATCGCCATTTTATTATAAAGGGAGAATGAAAAAAATCCAAAACAATGGACTCATATCTTAATAGTATTATTAAATAATTATTATGCATGAGTTTCACCAAATTCCAAGTCTTTGGTTCACCTTTTTCAGGAGCTATAAGGAGCAGTCAACAGCTTCCATGTTCATATATACAAATTAGACATTTTAAAATACAGTTACATCAATTTTATATAGTTTATTACGAGTTTGGAATCTTTGGACCCATTCAACATCATCAAGTTTTGAAGAAGAAAAAAACAAATATAGCATTAGTTAATCACTTATCACAAAAAGACAACCTTCTTTTCTGCAAAAGAACATGATCTTCGTCAAAACCCATGCATTCGAATCTTCAACCTATTGTTTTCTTCCTTGGAATATAAAACTTCTAAAACATACTGATTAACTAAATAAATACAAAATTTGTTTTCAATAGTTCTTGGATTTCGAAGGTCGATGCAACAAAGAGAAACAAGATCATTAACTCTTAGTCTAATACAATAGAAGAAGGCTAACAATAATGATCTATATCTCATATTGGACGGACCAACAATGATTTCAAAGCAGAGATGAACAAGACACGAATTACTAATCGTTACTTTTCAGTTGTGGAGAGGATTTGGACCTGTGTGAACAAATCTTTTGTCGTCTTTATAAACACCATCTCTGTCTTCTTGTTCTGGACGTGGAACTGTGAATGACACTGAGGCTTTGGGGGAATGAAACGACGTCGTTTTGTGCAAAGGACCAACCTTCCTCGGTGAAGGGTAGGGTTGGTGATAATACTGATCAGGAGAAAGAGCTGATGAAGACAAACCAAACTGAGAAAAGATCAAGATTCCCCACAAGAACATGGTGGAAGCTGCTGCTCGTCTCCTTCTTCTTCTTTTGGCATCCTCTTTACCTACAGAAGATTCCATGGCGGTTTGATTTGAGTGGAAAGAAAAGGGGGTTTTATGGGGTTTTTAAGAAGCTCATGAAGGAGTGAAAACAGAGTATTTGAGTATGGTTCTCTCTGTATTTTCTTCTGAAGGAATGTTCCCCTCTTTTTGTGGGTATTTGGTAATGCAGAGCAGGTTAGGATTCAAATTAGAAATCAGATGAGAAAAAAGGGTTTTGACTGATTATAATAATAGTTTTTGGAGAAGAAAGTGATAAGTTTGAGTAGTAGTAGAGGAAAATCCCAAAAGACAAAACCCTTTTTCTTTGTTTTGAGTGAAGTCTAAGTAACAAAAAGGTTTGTCTGAGCTTCTTTGGATAATGAGAAAGAAGTAGTAGGAGGAGGAGAAAGATTAAGAGGTAAAGGCTTCTTTATCTTATGGGTCTTATCAAACGTTCTTGACCCTTGATTCCTGGGAGAACCTTCTCATAAACTGTACTACTCAGATCTTTAAGCTCAACTTACTTTTTTTTATCCTTATTATACTAAGTCCGTTTTATTTTAAATATCAGTATGGAAAAAATATTTTATCACAAAATACATATTATTTTAAAATTTTAAGGTAATTTAAACTATTAACTTATCATTTTACCTTTATATTTATTAAAAGTGAAAATTAATAAAATTCTAATAGTTAAATAAAAGTAAAACTGAATATATTCTGTTTTGTTAATTAACGTGAAAAAAATATAAAACTATACCTAATTTGAAATAGAGGAAATAGTATTTTTTTTCTTTAACTAAGTCCTTTATTATATTATTATCTCACATCCAACGCGTTAATTGTTCTCTCAGCTTAAATATTAAAACTGAAAATTAATATTTAAATTCTGCCATTTTTCTTGGAGATGGTGTAGCGTACAGTTCAGTATTAATAGCAGTTGTCCCCGGAAATTTTTTAAAAAATCGAATTTATGTTTTCTGAGAGGAGAGAGCGAAGGATTCTACGTGTAACATGTAATAATACACTATGTGTTTTTACTTCTTTTTTTTTAAATGTATAAAGTGTTTTTACTACTTTTAGTAGAGGATTTACCTTAAGTTTTGCTAAACTGAAAAAAGCACCGTTGATGCAGAGATTTTCTTGCTTCACATATCTTGACGACCAGTGATAACCTCTGTTCTCTGTTTTGTCTCGGTCTCTCTTTCATTCATGTCTTCTCGTTTCTCACAAGACTTATTTTTCCTCATGTCCATGCTTTTCAACTCTCAGAGAGAACCATTAACAGAGGTAAAAACTCAGTTCTTATCCCTGTCAAATAGCCTCTAATGACTGACATTAACAGTTTTATAACTTTGACCCTTTCTAACGCCTGGAAAATTATGAAAAAGTAGTCCAATTTTTAGCAACATTTACTTCACCAGAGATCCACATTACAAGACCTGTAAAAATTTAATGACGTTTCTCAAGAAAGATACAAAACCCATTAATTGCCAAAAAAAAAAGGGAAAGATCTATGTAATTAATGATCAATTAATTATCATATAAGCAATACTTCCTCCGTTTATTTATGTGACGTTCTAGGTTCATGCACATAGATTAAAAAACATTTAATTTTATTTTATTTTCTAAACAAAAATATCATTAATTATTTAATTAACCACAATTCAACCAATAACAAAATAGGATATATAATATTATTGATCATTTAACATTAATTACTTTTAAATTTTACATAGAAAATTAAAAACGTCAAATAATTTGGAACAAAAAAATTTCTCTAAAACATCAAATATAAAAAAAATGGAGAGAGTAATGAATATCACGTGTAAAAGTGATGTAGCTAGTCTCTACCTTATTTTGTTGTCTTTGTTTCAGTCATCTGATCTCTGCATAGGATGAAACAAAGCTTTAAAATTTGTTGCCATATGCATGTTTTGTGGATCAAGAGCGTGTTTTTTTTTCCTGAAAAACCCTATTGGCTGATTCGGTTGGTTCTGGTAGGAATGCATTTAGTGCTACAAAGTGGATTGGCTACCACATTGCCTATCTCGAGTTTGGAATACTTTCTGACTAGTGTTAGACGGTGAACCGATCATCTGTTACGATATGTTACGCTCTATGTTTTGTATCTAGAGCGTGGTTTTGTATTAACTGAACCGTTTCTCTATGTTTCAGACACAAGTCCATTTACCAGAAACTGCATATAATTTAGACACTAGTACTTGGTATGCACCAATTTCATGAGCTGTTTCTACAAGAAAGTCTTATACTCTCTAGCCCAATTTCACATCACGATGAACCGCACAAGCACCCAATAAGGCTCCCCCAGATACCAGCATCTGCTTCTAGTGACATCTTTTTGATAAGTTCATAAGCCTCCTCTAGAAGACCAGAGTGTCCTAATAAATCAACCATACATGCATCTTTTCTCGGCTAAAGATTCTTAATTTCTTTATCATTCGATGGAACCATGAGATTGAAATATTACACGGCTATATTCACATGATCTTTTAAACGTACCCTTTGAAAAGAGTGTTCGAAAGAAAAACCCGCGGCTTGTACATTTCGTCGAACCTGGCATGCGTACACAGGTTGCTTACAAGTTCAGGATTCTATAACAGATGGGTTAAGAAGCTGTTCTTGATAGAGAAACCGGACCTTAGTACAAGCGCATGCATGGACTTCTTAAGCTGCTTCGGCTTTGAAGAGTTTGTTCGTAACAGCTTGGAGAGCATTTGTTTGTTAATGACGTTTGTTTAGCAAACATCTCTTTGGTTATTAGTTTTTTTTTTGTAATTAGCGATCTCAAAATGTAACTAAATTCTTTGTTTTTTATAAGGCCCAATGACTACAAGAACAGGCATAATATGTAAAAACTTTATATCAATCTCAATATCTATGGGCCGCTGGATGCTAAGGCAACACCATTGATTACCCGTCAACAATTACATTTGATTCGCATAAAATTTAGTGATCATATATTCCTCTGATTCTTTTTCGTAAAGTGTAATTTTAAAATTTACATGTAATCTACATCTAGTTTGAATTTAATATTGACTGCAAAAGACATTAATTTGATAAATACTTTTTTTTGTCTCACACAATATTGATTAAATAGTATTATTAATAAAAATATAAAGACATTTATTTTTATTTATGCAAAAAATATAAAAATATCATTTCGATAAAACGGAGGGAATATGTATAAACCAAACAATAAAAACTGATTTTTTCACTCTTATTTCCAAAGAGATTGAAGGAGGCCATTTCTAGTTTATCCAAATGTAGTTTTTGACCATGCCGGTTTTGATGTAAAATATCTTATGATATTAAGATCAAATTTTGCTTTCTACTTTGTAGGATTTTCATTTCGTATTACGAGTTTTGTTGTGTTTTCAATCTAAAATTAGAGTAGAACTTCATTCACTTCTTACTTTTTCACTGATCTTGTGTTGAGTTCAGTAAAGGTTTTTGGTTATGTAATTAAATCTTTGTTGGCGGGCTTCGATTATTAAGTCTGATACAAATGTAAAATGGCTTTTGAGCTTTATAAAATGAAATGTTTGCCGGAGAAAAAACACAATAAATTAAATGTTTGCCGAAAAAAATTATTCATATTTAATTCAGTGATAATGCTTCTCTCAGATTATGCTGTTATTGACTTTCTATCGATGGGACAGAAGCAGCATGAAAAACGAACAACCTCACTGATTATCTTAAAAACAATTTTTCCGCTACAAAAACACTTCAAAATATGTTGAGAAAATGAAAAAGATAAACTTTGAAAAGATAATCAATCACTTTCGTATAGGATCCACCTATTTCCTCTTTAAAGACAATAGAGATAATGTGGGTGATTCATTGGGTTGTTACTGTAAAATTTTAGTTTTAGAATAGAAGTTGTAGGTATGTTGACTGTAAATTTGTTAATGTAGATTAACAGAGATTGTCCGGACAGACTAGCCTTGTGGCTCAGCTGAATTTCAAGGCACCAGGGTTCGACTCTTTCAGAGGCTCCTAAGAGCGATTTCCCACAGTGATAAAAAAAAATTAACAGAGATTATTGTTGTAGTAATAGTGATTGTAGCTGTAAATTATTGGCTGCAATTTTATAAAATAAAATACGATTGGCAATAAATTAAAAAATTTTAGCTATAAAATTTTTGTAAATATTTCAATGTAAAATATAAGTTTTTTTATGTTATTAAAACTCCAAAAATATAATAGTTTATAATAAAAACCCATCTAATAACAATAAAACCTATTATTTTAATAATAATAAATTTTACCTACAAAAATTTTATACATTCATAAGAGAAGACTAAAATAAAAGACTTATTATTATTTCTGTTTGAAAAGTACGAAATGATCTCTTGAGATATTTGTATAACTTATGATGACAAAGATGATCAATTACTAGTATATATAAAAGTTTGACATTATGATTTTCTTTTTTTTCTTAATTGATAATTTCTATTTTTTTAAGTTTATTTAGTAAGTATGAATGATTTTTTCTTTTTTTTAAAGTTTCTACAACCTAAATAACAGGGATGTAGCATTTTGGACTAAAACAAATAAAAAAATAATTTTTTATCTTTTTTGCTGTAATTTTGAAAAAAAACTACATTTTGATTGGTAAGATTTTGTTTTAATTTTAAATTTTAAAATTAAGGCTACATTATGATTGGTTAAATATTTTATTTTAAAAGTAAATAAAACTAAAGAACCAAGTTAAAGTCCAACCAATCGCCCAAAATATTATTCATTATCTACTCGTAATGTACTGTTTTGCGACGGTTCTAGAATAAATCATAAGATAATGATATCATTTGTTGAGATGAAAAAGTTTATATATTTCCTAATATGAGCGACGGTGTGATAGATAGTAGTGGTCATATGCATTATTGCATTTTTTGTCAAACCTAATAATTCTATGATTAGAACCTTTTGATAAATAATGATATACGATAAGAACTTCGTCAGCGTGAATTACGAGATCATTCAAATTAGCAAGGTTTAACTTATGTACGCAGAGTAAATTTCCACTTACTCGTGAATAATATGCACGGCCACATGGCCTTATTCTTTTTAATTATTTGTAATTATGCATAATTCATGAGAAAATCGTGGTGAAAAAAAACCATTGTTGTCGTCAAATGAATGAAAACAACATAATTCTACGTATGTTTTAACGTGACGCTCTTTATATATACGAAGAAGGAACACAAGGGAAAGTATTCTTCAGCCAAAGGAAAAAAAAAAAGCAAACGTCACTCAATATTATTCAAAGATCGAAAGACATGGCGACATCAGGAACATATGTGACGGAGGTTCCGTTGAAAGGATCAGCAGAGAAACACTACAAGAGGTGGAAGAGTGAGAACCACCTCTTCCCCGACGCGGTCGGCCACCACATTCAAGGTGTCACAGTCCACGAAGGCGATTGGGACTCTCATGGATCCATCAAGATTTGGAACTACACATGCGGTAACATTTACTTTATATGTATAATCCATCTGAAAACTAGGGTTTTAGTAAATTGTATTGAATAAAGCATTTGTAGGGTTTGACAAAAAAAATCATGCTCTCACTCAGTTTAATATAATCAGTCATGCTCTACAAGTTTTAGTTATTTTGGTTGGCTATAGTTAATCTTTTTGATCAAAGGCTGGCTATGGTTAATCTCTTACAATAAAATTCGAATCTAGAATGGTTGACGATTTTTTCACATAATTCCATTTTATAAAATAAATTACTACTTTAGTTCTTTAAAAATAAGTTTTAGTATTTTCACACATATTAATTAAACATATTATAAATCACTACCATAAGTATATCATTTTTACAGTTTTCAATTTCAATAACATTTAACCAATTTTAGCTCAATTAATTCAATTAATTTTCTTGAAACTACAATTTCTTAAAAACTACGAAAATAAACTTTTAGAAAAAAAAAATTCCAAAACTTCTATTTTAACGGAAAGGAGGGAGTATTTTATTTAGAACACGGCATTATTCTTTATTCAAGTGAATTGTCCACACATATGGTACTAGTTTAATTAACTAATGAACATGTGTACATACAATTATATATATGCATACGAAGATGGGAAACAAGAGGTGTTCAAGGAGAGGAGAGAGATTGACGATGAGAATATGACGTTAACGCTCAGAGGACTTGAAGGTCACGTGATGGACGAGCTTAAAGTCTATGACCTCATCTTTCAGTTCATTCAGAAGTCGCCTGATGATATCGTCTGCAAGATCACTATGATATGGGAGAAGCGAACCGATGACTCGCCTGAGCCGATCAACTACATGAAGCTCGTCAAGAACGTCGTGGCTGACATGGACAACCACATTATCAAAACATAAATCCCCTTCGAACTATCATATTGGCTCCCTAACTCCCTTTGTGTGTGTGTGTCTCTTCGTATGGTGTTTTCAGTATAATAAAAGGGGGCTCTTCAATGGTTTCATTAAGTTCTATATATCACTGTTTGGGTTTTGTAATATGCTTTAATATGTTGTTAATTATGGTGATTAAGGTTTCATATATTCTACATATCTATCCTTGTTAATTAATGATTACAAAGAGTTATGTTTCCCACTATTAGCAAAGAATCCACCATTTCTGCATCTGGTGGACGTTCGGACTTCCATGAACAGATCCATACTATATCTATAATTATAATTTGCTTAAGGTTGCTGATTATTTTCTAAGAAAAAAAATATTGTTAGTCACAAAAATGAGACTTCACTAACATGACCACACATCTTAATAATGTACTGAAAACTATTAAAATTATATGAATCACATAATAATATATATGTATTATTATATGTTATGCTGGTAATACTATCAACATCATTTCGATAGCTAAAAAATGTGTCGGATGTGTAATTCAACAATTTATGATTAGAAGTTCGTTATCTAAACTTTTTAAAACAGGTTATAACACATCCAAAAAAAATACATAGATCTTATATTTGAATGCAAAGTTATACAATTGAGAACATGTAAAAATATGTCCAACCAATATTAGAAGTTGCTTATTTCCAAGTTTAACATATTTTTAATTTTCAGAATGATGTTAATTGTGTTATCAGCATAACACATAATAATTCATGGATATTCTCATATGATTACATATAAGAATACTCCCAATAGGGTTCTAGCACCGGAATTCTTAGAATACATACATGTATACGTATATATTAATATTAACATTTAGTTGTGGGTTTTTTACTTTATGAAAAATCTAATTCATAATATTCCAAACTTATATTTTAGGTTAAATTTTTTGTAAAATTAAAAATTCTATAATTAAATACTAATATTCATATAGATCTATGTATTTTGAGAATTTTGGAATTAGAATCTTCCATCGGAAATGTTCTAATTCGTGATGTTTTTCAGCACAATATTTTTGTCCAGGATGGTGGCATTTAGTTTGTGTACTAGCAATTATATTTCTGTTTTTAATGATGGATGACGAGTACAGTAGTTATAATGTGTGACCATACTTACATTATCTTGTATAATAAAAACTTGGAAAATGTGAATCATGATTTACAAGTCAATTTCTATTAACCAGACGGATATATATACATATAGTTTATATATATAATATGATTATAAACTTGTTTGAGGTGGGTTTGGGTGGATATTCAATTTTGGATCGGATATTTTCTTTTTGTTAAAAAATGCTGAACATGTGGTTGGAACAAGAGATAAAACTTTGAGGTAGCATATAATCAAATATAGGTACTAGTTAGCCTAGCTATTGGTACTCGATTGAGGGACACATGGGATGATGTCGCGCCGAAGCTGGCAATTCTCACAAGAAAGTGTGTTGTGAATGACATCAGTTAACTATGCTTTGATTATGATTTTTTAGGCAGGTCGTGATATATGATTTGGCGACGGTTTCACTTATCGTGTAACCGAAGGCTAGATAGTGTACGTTCAGAGCTCAAGAAACAAATAATATAATTTTTTTTTGAACAAAAAACAAATTATATGAATAATTATCAAATTTGAAAGGTTATATCGTTTTTATTGGTTTTTGGATGGCGATTATAGTGCCAATTACTAAGCCTTATCATGTCACACCTAACCCTCATCATATTATGATAAGAACTGCCGACAAGAAAAAAATATTATGATAAGAATTTGGTACACGTGAATTACGAGACAATACATATTAACAGTACACCTCTACTTTTTCATGAACAGTAAATGGTATTTGGAACTTTCTCGTCAATAATATGCATGTCGATCATTCAAGATAAGAAACTCGTGGTAAAGAAAACCATTTTCAACAAATGAAGAAAACAAATTTAAACATTTACATAATTAACTTTTCTCTTACTGAGGAAGACGAACTTGTTATATTTTAACGACCCTTTATGGTCTATATAAACGGAGGCACCACAAGTGAAAATATTCACAAACCAAAGAGACAAACAAACAAAAACACACTTCACTCACAACCCAAAGAAGAGAAAGAGAGATGGCGACGTCAGGAACATATGTGACGGAGGTTCCACTGAAAGGTTCGGCGGAGAAACACTACAAGCGATGGAAGAATGAGAACCACCTCTTCCCCGACGCCATAGGCCACCACATTCAAGGTGTTACCCTCCTCGAAGGCGATTGGGACTCTCATGGATCCATCAAGATTTGGAACTACACATGTGGTAACACTAATACATTTAATTTTAATATTTATATGTATTATGTTGTAATTATGGCAACTTTGTTTAGATAGTAGGGTGTTAACTTGAAGAATGAACATTATATTTATAATTATCTATATAGAAGATGGGAAACAGGAAGTGTTCAAGGAGAGGAGAGAGCATGACGACGAGAAAATGGCGGTAACGCTCAGAGGGCTCGAAGGTCACGTGATGGAGCAGCTAAAGGTGTATGATGTAACCTTTCAGTTCATTCAGAAGTCGCCTGATGATATCGTTTGCAAGATCACTCTAGTGTGGGAGAAGCGATACGATGACTCGCCTGAGCCCATCAATTACATGAAGTTGAACAAGAGAATCGCTGCTGACATGGACAACCATGTTCTCAGTGCTTAAATTAATCCCCCCTTTGTGTGTGTGTGTGTGTCTCTTTGTGTGGTGGTTTCAATATAATAAATGGGGATTAATCTGTATGGTTTAACTAATTCATGTTACTGTTTGGGTTTTAATATGCGCTTTATAAAAAAAAAGGTACATCATTCACGTGTGGTTTAATATGCGCTTTGTATGTCGTTAATTATCGCTCCTTGTTAGTGAATAGTTATAGAAGTATCAATGCTGTCATTTCTTGTGTTTAGCCAGACCCGTGACACATGTTTAAAATGTGTTTTGATCAAGTTGCTTAATTTCTTAGATGTAATCGGCCTTCTCGTGGGATGGGGTTTAAGCATAGTTAAGATTTTACCACCTTTTGTTAAGATTTTACCACATTCTCAAATCTCAGTTACGTCTCAAGTTATTTTTTATGCAATTCTAACAAAGTATATATTAACGATATATTTTTAAACGTTAATGCCACCATATATATGTTTAGTTTTTCCTTTAAATTATATGCCTTAAATTTAAATAAATATGAAATAAATATTTGATTTGGTCCAGAAACTTACAAATATCTATTTTTTTTAGAATCGTCGAAACATATTATAGATTATATCAAAGTTCACAGATATTTAGATCACCTCTATGTATAAAAAACACTCATTTGGCTAATTGAAATTAAAATTTCATCAAAGAAAATTGGGATATTATCTAGAAAAAAGCAAAGGGTAACTTTAGGAAAAGTTCTTAAATTTTTTTTTTTAATTTTTTTTTTCAGAACCAAAAAAAAAAACCACTCGCGAGCCGACACTTGGCAGTCGGGCCCGCGAACAGCGCAAAAATTGCCTCTTAAAAGTTGCCTCCAATCGATGTGACATCATTGCTTATTATTATTTTTTTAAAAGCTTAAGAACCCTTCCAAGGTTCACCATTGGAGGTGCTCTAACAATCTAGTGCAAACAAACTTATTTATAAATGTTATCTCTATAGAACTGATTTATCTATAAATGATCATTTTTAACCAAATAAGGCATGTGATAATTAGTCTTAAAAATAATTAGATTATGACCCATGTTTTAAAAAAGCAGAATTATTTTTGAGGAATTTTCATGTTTACCACATTATTGATACCACTTTTCATTTTTACCTTTATTAAATAGATATTTTTATAAATATTTTTTTGATAGGTATTTTTTCTAAAATTAATTAGAATTCTAAATTTTACATTCCTAAACTCTACTCTCATCCCTCAACTCTAAACCTTATTTTTAGATTAATTAACTCAAGGGTTATAAGTGTATTTTTTCTCTTAAAAAATAATGGTAAAAGTGACTAAGGTAAACATAAAAGGTGGTACAAGAAAAATTGTATTTTTGATAATTTCTCCTTTATTTTTTCATAATTTTTTTTGTTATCTTGTGTTTAATCAGGTTTATGTAATATATAATTGTAGATGTAAATTTAAAAATAGTTTAACTGTACTATTTTTTTATAAATATACTATATAGTTTAATTATTTTAATTCGTTGTGATTACATATGATAATTTATTTTCAGTCGATGAATGCATTTGAATATTTATGAAAATAAAATAAGTTTAGTCTATCATTTTAATTATTTTGTCATATTTAGTTTCATATAGTAATTATGTTTCAATACATCAGATTTTTTTTTGAACAACTATAAAGCATATTATGATTATAACTTCTTCAAAGGTCTTTTTAGAACCTCACGAACAATTGGCGATCACATCAACACGATGACTCATTATGTACATTATATAAATTTATAATTATATTATATTACTAATGAAAAATGTAATGAATTATTTGTAAAATATATTTTGTTATAATTTTCTCAACAAATTTTGCTATAAATATTCTTTTTCAGAAAAATAAATTTTGTTATAATTTTAAAATTAACTATTCATTTGTATTTAAATAAGAATATTAAAAAATATTATGAATAAATTAGTGAAAAGTTTATTTACATTTTTATTCTTAATGAATATCTAAAAATAAATATTTATAATGTTACAAATCATGAATAAAATGTCAGGTTGTTTTATGCAATGTTAATATTTTAATAAGATAAATTCAACTCATTAGTCTAATCGTTTGGTTTCAAAAGACCTTTTAACAGATAAACGGTCATTTTCATTCAGGTTTTTCCTCGAAATTATTTATTTAATATTTTCGTAGAAGACAAAAATGATTGATACCTGCTTCAACTAAGTATGATACTTATTTTTCTTTATAATTATGACGATGATTCTCAAGACATTTCAGATTGTTTACATTTTTTCGGGGGACGGATATGTAAATGAATGTCTGATATTGATCGATGACGATGCATTTTATTATAATGCATGTTGCCAAACCTAGTGTTTATCATTGCAAGAGCATCTCTATGGGCTATGGATAAATGCATCTGAGGGATATAAAATTATTAATTTTAATGTAATTTATTTCATAATTAAAAGTTAAATCATACAATAAACTAACCAATCAAAAAGTAACAGGTATGCATACAATATCTTAGTTTTTTAAGTTTCTGAAGAAAACACTTTTGTTTCTCTTCTTGTATCTTTTTTTTTTTTAAATTTAATGTATGGATGCTTAGTAATGCAAGAAGCCTTAGTAATTCAAGAAGAGAGATCAAGATTAAGAAAACATTGTTTGATGAAAAATCCAAAAAGAATACTTTTCCTTGTAATAGTTAAAATCTCTATGGCTCTTATTGGTAACCAATTCGGAGTTAATGGAAAAAAAAGTTTGTATCGTAGCTGCGATACATGTTTTATTTTATTCGTAGTTAGACATTATATTTTATTTCCATTGCTAATTTTTAGTAAAAAAGTATTTTGTTATGGCGGACTTATAAACATGTTCTCCTTTTTCATGTTTATTTTGCTCAGTAACTTACCAGTCATAGTCTATATAAACGAAGGAGACCCCAAAGGAAAATATTCATCAACCAAAGCAAAAAAAAAAACACTTTATTCACAAGTCATAATACAAAGAAGAGAGAGACATGGCGACTTCAGGAACATATGTGACGGAGGTTCCGTTGAAAGGATCAGCAGAGAAACACAACAAGAGGTGGAAGAGTGAGAACCACCTCTTTCCAGACGCCATAGGCCATCACATCCAAGGTGTCACAGTCCACGAAGGCGATTGGGACTCTCATGGATCCATCAAGATCTGGAACTACACATTCGGTAATAATACACTAAATAAAATCCTAATAATTAAAAAACTCAGTAATAATGTTGCCATGTTATGGTGATAGTCTATATCAAGGCGTATACAAATAGTTGCACCAACTTTTCAGTCAGTAACATACATAATCAAGAGGCTTTATCATATATAAATTCATGACATCTCTCTAAAATGATTCACTCTTTTGTGAACCCGGAAATTAAATTTTATTTATAGTAGACTTGTCCAAAAGTAGATTTTCATATTTCTTTTAGTGTAATCCAAACATATGGTGCTAACTTAATGAATGAAACCGCTTGATTGTGTATATAAATGTATTATGAAGATGGGAAACCAGAGGTGTTTAAGGAGAGAAGAGAGATAGACGATGAGAATAATGCGGTCACGGTCAGAGGTCTTGAAGGCCACGTGATGGAGACTCTTAAGGTATATGACACAACCATTCAGTTCATTCAAAAAATCGCCTGATGATATCGTCTGCAAGATCACTATGACCTGGGAGAAGCGAACCGATGATTCACCTGAGCCCAGTAACTACATGAAGTTCGTTAAGAGCATGGTTGCTGATATGGACAACCACGTCCTCAAAGCTTAAATAAATCCCTTATAATCGTCTTCCTCCATGTGTTTTGTGGGTGTCTTTCGTATGTTGAAATAAATATAATAACGGGGCTCTTGTATGGTTTCGTTAATTATTATTACTGCTTGGGTTTTGTAATATGCTTTCATGTTTTAATTATGGTGAGTAATTAACTGCGAGGTCATGTGTTTTGTGTATGTGTATGTCCATCTACACATGTCTCCTTGTAGAAAATGCTATAGTGGACAGTTTGTGTAATATATATGTTATTAGTCTCTGTGCTTTTAACCAAAACTATATAAAACAAATGAAAATAGTATATATTACTATCCAGCCAATTTGGATTGGCACAACTGAAAAAGACGTCGTTGTGGATATGATTAATATTGGCTTTTATGATTGTTCCTAAGATCACCTGCAACGGTTAGGACCCAACGGGAAGTTCTTAACTATTCACCTTTTTTTTTCATTTTCAGATTATAAAAAAAAAAATATCAACTAATCACGGGTCGTCACGTATCGCGGAGACCCGCAAATAGTGTAAGGACTCTCTAAGAATCAGTCTTTGGAGAGAGAATTTAATGCTCAAATTCTTAACTATTCATGGGATCCACTAATTATTTAATTATTATTTTTCAAAGATTCCTCCTTAAGGACCCATGTTGCATATGCTCTAATGCAGGTTCTTTTTATTTTGAAAATTTAACTATTTTCTCAATAATGTTGTGTATATATATCTGGATTACTCGATATTCCCAAGTTGCTAATAGTGGTTGAACAATAATATATGTATAAATGGATTTATATATATATATGAATATGAAGATTGACTTTACATATGACAACAATGACTCAATCGAGTCCATCCGAAGAACTTGGCTGCAGCTGATATGCTCGACCACGTTCCCAAAGCTTAGCTGCAGAAGTACCTCAACTACATGAAGTTTGTCAAGAACGTCGCTGGTGACATGGACCAACATATTATTGATATGCTCAAAGTAAATTTGAGCTATTTTGCAATTCGAGAAGGCAGGGTAACACTTAGGAATTGAATCCAAAAAGAGTTTTTCACGCAATAAACTTTGGTTATCGGGTTAAACTAGACAAACAATTTAAAACAATAAATAGAAAAAAAAAATATATTGGTTGTAAAATATACAAGAGCTTGATATGCGCGTTCATGCAAAATTAGTTCTTATCTTTTTATAAAAAAATTAATAACATTTTTAAACATATATTTATATATGTTTTTGATATTTTTGGGTTTCTATGAACTTATCCGGATCCCGAAGAATCTGACTTGAATCGCGTCGAAAAAATATTCGAACAAAATCTAATTTTAAAATCCAAAAAACTAACACTCGAAAAATTGATTTGTATCAGAAGTGTACCTAAATGCCAATGTTTAACAGATTATGTAAAAGAAAAATATTTTTTTGTTAACCGATTTGAATTCTTGTAGTAATAGAACAATGTCATTGAAACATGTAACTTAAATTATGTCGGATTATTATGGTAAACACAAATAATAAAGTAATTTGAAAGAGTGAAAAAAAGAATGTAAAAAATATAATAAAACACTTTAAAACAGGTAAGTTATGTTTTATAATTTTATAATAAATGCTGTCAAATTATTTGGAAAAAACAATTAATAAAGTAGCTAAAATGAATGAAAATAATATTTAAAAAATGTATTAAATCTGTTGAAAATAAAACAAGTTCTATTTTGTACTTTAGTTTTAATAGTATATACGGGAACAAGTTCTATTTTGTACTTTAGTTTTAATAGTATAATAGTATATGCATATATGTGTTCAATTGTATTAACAGGGGTTAAAGTGTACAACTGATAACTTTGAGATAAAATCAAAGAGAGAATCATTTAATTTAAAAATTTAGGGCGACCATAAAAGAAACCATTTATACAGTTATGCGGAAAGGCTAGAATTAACAAACAAGTTAGAAGTTAATTCGGATAGATATATGCACTTTAAAAAATTCAGGGTCAAAAACGAAACTACACAAACGTAAAAAAACTAACCAAGCAAAAATGCGAAAAGTAGCCACTGATGCTCTCAAGCTTTTCGCGACAGAGCCATGATGTCGAGAAGCAAGGTGTGTGTCGGACCATGACGAAATGTTGTATATGCTGGTCTAAATAAAGACCGATCAACTTATCATCAATTGATTTTAATTTAGAAATGCATAACAAATCCGAAGCTAACGGTATCAGAGCCAAAATCTTAAAAAAAATCGTAAACCCTAATTAACTGATTAACCCTTTCAATCAGGTATAAAGGCCGTGTTTAACTTTTCGACTAGGTATAATTGTTGTATTTTATTCGCTCGACCGAATATAAATATTTTAAAGTTTTGGAATTTCTGGTTGATAAAAATCAGCATTTGGAGGAGAGATATTAAAGATAATGTATTCCACATCGAAACTTTTGGCTGATAAAGATCAATCCAGTTATTACCAACTGATTTCAAGTTGAAAACCTATGATAAGCCTAAATTTAACAAAAATTTGAATCTAACAATAAATGCAATTATTCTCATAGCTACAATAGAATAATAAATAAGTGCTAAAAACAAAACTAAAAGATCCCAAAACAGAAACTAAATGACATTCAAATTAACACATACAAAAAGTCTCAAATCCTCCAAATTCTCTTATTGATTGAAATAGTCACCAAAGAAAACATTCTTTATATCTCTTATACATATGGAAACAACAACAACAACAACAACAAATCTTTCATCCGTTATACAACAACACAAACAAACAAACACTTCTTAGGTAGAGGAAGAGCCTCCTCCTTTAGAAGCAGAAGTCACACCTCTGCAACCAGCACCTTCATGCCATTCAAGCATGATCTCAATCTCGCCGCACTCGACATTGTTAAGCCTAAGGATCATGTCTTGCGTGATCTTACCATTGTTCCACACGATGCTACTTTCATCTGACAAACAATTCTCCCTCGACGGCTGAACCCTTTTGATTGCACATCCATTAGGAAGCCTCAGAAGCTCCATCCCCATTTTCAAAGCCTCTAAGTAGGGTTGAATGTCCACGTTAGCATCTCCCATTTTGTCGTCTCCAGTGAACTTGTCCCAGTCAAACACTGTCTGAACAAACATTCAAGAAACAACAAACAAGAGTTGGCTTGTGTCTGAATCAAACATGTAAAAGAAACTCAAGAGTTATGTTTTTTTTTACCAAGCGGATAGGGACTTTGGGATCTTTGATTGCCACAGTCATTTCTTCGTTCCATACTGGATTACAGTTTTTCTTCACCACACGTGTCTTTAATGTCTGAATATTTTTGTTTTTGTAATGAAAAAAAAAAGAAGAGAATTTGAAGAAAATTACAAGAAATAAACCGAGGTTATTCATATGGTTACAACATAATAATATGTAGTGGTTATTTATCTTTAATGTCATAATGATAATTCTTGATATGAGAATGGTCGTGACAAAAAATGAATGGATGTTTTGAGAACAAGATGGAAAGAAAGGAACCTGATCGGCGACGGTGAGGACAACATAGGGATCGCTGCTTCTGTGGTCGCGAATGGCGAGATTGATACCTTTTTTGACGTGAATCGTTAGCAATCCAAGAGGTCTTTGATCCATGGAGATGACAAAGGAGGGGAGAACGTTGACCAAGTTTTGGAGAAAACCAGGAACAATTAATAAAATGGAAAGAAAGTGGTTATATTCTCCTCCCCAACTATTCAACACGTTCTCTCCCATAATTGCTCGGAAATGTAATCAATATTTAATTTGATTTTTTTTTTTACAACGATGTCATTTGTTAAATGTGAAACGAAAATTCTAAAATATCATCCTACCAAATAATGTGAGCATTTATTTTATGTACTTTTTTTTGGTGTAAATGTTCATTTATTTATTTATTTTATGTACTTGTTTGTTATTCATACAAAAGTTGTCATTTACTAATTCACTTAAACCAAACATAAAGTTCCTCCCTATGACAAATTAACCTTGTTTATATATAGTGAACATTTATTATTTACGGTCATGCCTTTGTACAATTCTGGACACAGAGAATCCTTGCTGGAATTATCAAGTACATTGATTTAACAATGAAACGAGGTTCAGATTCATTATTAACCACATTTCAATTATTTTTCGTTTAAATTTTTAAAGGAGCATTTATGAAATAATAGCTAATGAAAATATATAAAGGAAGAACGTAACAGATGAAATCAATTAGCATATAATTTTTTTTTTTAAAACCTTGGTTACCTTTTAATCCTTCACCTAAATGTTTCAGTTTTTTTATTGTGCCAACTGCCAATGGTTGTAATAAGAAAATCTTATATATCTTGTAAATGCTTTTTAATATTATTAATATATTAAATTTGTTGGGAAAGAATGAATATGTATTGTTAAAGGATTTATGCGGAAACCATATGATGCATTTGTTGATAAAAATATTATTTTTTGTCTAAATCATTTGTATTGATTAAGAAGATACAACACTATTACACAATGCAACAGGCATGGTCCATGGGTTTACACTCATCCAATGGGTCTACCTATAAAATACACAACCCATTTACACTTAATATAAAACCATAATAATGGGCTTTATATAACTAACGGGCCTATGTTTTCCGTACAAACAAACAAAAAACTGCATAGAGAGATATTTTCTTGGAATGGAATGAGAGTAGTAGGGAGACGGTTACGGTGCTCAAAGGGTTTTGCTTTGCTTGCGGATGAAGAATCGCTTCACCACTATCCTCCCCTCCCTTTCTCTTCATGAAACCCTAGTTTTCATTTTATAGACCCTCTTCTTTATTTCACTAATCTCCATCTCAAAACTCTCTCTTGATCCGGAAACTACTCAGACAAAACAATCAAACCCTGTGTGTTTTTTATTCAGGTTCATCATCACTATCCCTGTTTATTTCGATATATTGTTTCTCTGATCACCTACTCTCTCTTTGTAGATTTTTTACTCCTATAGCGTCTTGAATGGTAGAAACAACTACTATTACCTGAGATTATATGCTCTCCCATTACACAACAGCAAGGGCGAGCTTTCTCCTCCTTGTCTCCAACGCATCTTCTTCCAATGGTTGCATTAGTGTCCACCCTTGAAGGAAACAAAAAAAAAAGAAGCCTCATCAGAGTTTCTGCTTCCTTTGTCTTCTGTTGATATTAGTGAAATTTTATAGTAGAGATGGTGTACAACAAGCAGAAGAACAATCCTAAATCGAAGATAAACAAGTTCCTCGTTAGTATCAGTTTCACAGGAAGTGCTGGACCGATTCGTTTTGTTGTCAAAGAAGATGAAACTGTATCAAATGTGATTGAGTATGCTCTCAAATGCTACGCCCGTGAAGGCAGGCTTCCATTTCTCGGATCAGATTCCAGTTATTTCCTACTCTACTGTCCTTACTGTGCAGCTGAAGGTGAGACCAAAACCCATTTGAGTTTTTTTTTTTAACTAATGTGTGCTTTGCACATTAATAGCTTTGGTTCTATAATGTACATTTTGGTAATTTCAGCATTCAATCCATGGGGGAAAATCGGGTTAACCGGATCTCGAAACTTTGTTCTGTCTAAGAAGTCAGAAGCTCAGAGCCTTGGAGACTCTACAGGCACAACAACAATCAGGAAGGTCTCTGGGAGGTGAAAGGCTTGGCTCAACAAGTCTTTAGGCCTTGTGGTTCCTTCTCAATAGATCATCCTTTTTGAAAGCTTCTTTTAGACTTCTACAATTCTGTTTTTGTTTCTTGTTTTAAGCGTTACAACACTTGTGATTTATTTATTTATTCTTTTGCCACAAAATAATGGATTGAGACTTATGGAATATATGTTCTCAAAAATGATGTCAACAAACATATTCTTCAAGGTTTAAGGACCACACAGTGAGTGATAAGATAAACTCAGAGGAACAAGGATAAGTTTGATCACTGCGACGTTGTTTCTCTTGCTATTTGGCTCTTTTATAAATGACACACCACTTCAAAGGTATCTTATTGACTATTTTTTGAATCAATCACTGGTGAGAAGCTACATCAATCACAAGAGAACATAACCATTGAGAAGAAAACTCAAAACCGGTTCTGGTTTGTTTGCTTTTACACTCTCTTGGAGAACTTTAATAAGCTTGTCCAGTTGTATTTCAACAAAAGAAGAGAAGAGACTTGAAGGCAGAGAATTAAATAGAGATAGAGAAGTGTTGACAGAGAAGTCAAAGAAGAAAGACTCTTTTTCTTTTGGAGTCTTTGCGGTTGAGATGAATATCACATATAAATAGAGAGACGTGCTACACTACTTGAGGAGAGCACCAAGGTTAGGCCAGTATTCTTGAGGAGATTACGATCGGGTTAGGCCAACGGTTGAGTTATAATACGTTCGTTAACATTCAATAATCATCGTGTGTGGGTTGGGATTGAGTTTAGAGAGTGATTTGGAGAAGCTTTAATACCTAAACTCTATCAAACTTACAAGATGTAAGTTGTATGAACAGTAAGTGAAAGGGTTTAACGGAAACAAAAGAGAGCGCGCCAAAATTGTTTTGCTCATTTAATTGAACTATGGACTTGTAATATTAATCAAAACTCTAAACTTACCGTAAACAGCAAGAAAGCGACGTTTATCTTAGGCAAAACAAATGGTGGAAGGAGAAGTTGACTAATGACCACAACCAAATTAGCAAAATATGGATAATTTCTGAAATTACATCAAAATGGTTAAGAAATTTATTTAATGTAGAGTGTGTAGTAGTAGAGTAACAACTTGAACGTGTACACTGATTTCCTGGCCAAAAACGTGTGATTTGAATGCATAGAAAGTCGTGTACACATATTGACTTCTTGAATTATATCATGTGTACTTTTAGTGATTTTTCTCATTCAATGATGGATTTTTGTTTTTAATATTCCATCCGTTTCTAAATAAGTGTCAATTTGATACTTTTTACGGAGATTAAGAAATATGTATAATAAACTAATATATTCATATTTAATGTATAATTAATTAAATTAAAATGATTTAAATAAAAATCTATTAGTTATTCAAAAAGATAAAAATTAGATTTAATGTATAAAATTTAATTAGGATTGTAAAGTGACATTTATCTTGAAACAAAATTAAAAACCTAAAATAACACTTATTATGAAACAGAATGAGTAATAGTGTATAAAGTTCTACTTATCTTTCTCGATGATACATTTTCAAAACAATTGTATACTATAATCAATGTGTTCCTATTCAAAAACAAACAGATCGAACTGCTTCTCGAATAATCGGCTCGGTTGATCAAAATTTAATCTCAATAAATGGGAAGCTGATAAATAAATAAAAACTATATCCCATACTATATAACTAATCATTTATCCCAAATTAATTCATGACGCAACTATTTGGAAACAAATCTCAATTTTACTATGACAACATTCATTGACAAGGAAGAAGACGATCCTCCTACTATGGCACTATTCTCATACTTTATATATTTTAATAAATGAATTAAATGATTTCACATTCGAAATTAATATATACAATGTAAAATTTATTATATAATGCGAAACTAAAATAAATATAGATGTCGCAATCAAAATTTCTTATGAATCATGAAATGAGAGAGACATTCATACTTATCGTGATTCAGTGAGTTGAAATGCTATTTTCACTGACTGATGACACTTTTTTGTGGAGTGCAAACTCACTGATTGATGACTAATAATGCTGTATGGTCGTATTAAATACCTAATAAAATTAGGTCAAACTCATATGATGATGGAGTTGACAATATGGAAAACAAATAAATACAGAGCTATCTGAAAAGTAAAAGTTTATCACCTATTACTAATAATGAACCGTACGAATATGAAATAAATCCGACTTGGGTGGATGAAAATCAAATGTCACATGCATCTTTTTTTTGAACGAAATGTCACGTTCATCTAACTGGTCCTTGACATGCCTAGGTTCACGAATAATTATTTTTCCTTACCTTTTCTTTTCAAACCTCTACAAATTTATTTATTTTAATAATAAAAAATTAACATTTTGTTGACCCAAAGGAAAAAAAAGGTAACACTTTGAAGCTATTTACTGGATGTTTTTTTTTATAACTGAGTATCATGGTCTTATCGAAATAGTCTAGACTAGAGAGCGGAAAGAAAAAAAATCTAGTTTACGCTAGTTACCATGTGTTTTATTTTGAACAGTCTTTGATTTCAGGCGTTATAACATAATAGTTGTGATTTTTTTACCATTTGAGCTAGAAGCTTCAGTTCACATAATTTTTTTGTATTTCTTTCTCTCAATAAAATGGTCGCTGGAATTTATTTACACGTAACTAAGCCATCTCACCGTGATATAAAAGTTGCCAATAAATATAAACCGTATATTATCTTATAAAGTTGACAAAAAGTTATTAATAGAAAGGTGAGTGATATATTTTCGATTTGCTTTCCAGTGCCTACCTTGATATATAATTCAAAGTAAAACAATGAAACCGACGTATAGCACTATTTAATCAGGTCCGCCTACCGTCCCAAATAACATTCTGACGTTATACAAATCAATGGACCGAATATATATTTCTTTTTAATGCAAAGTCGATCCTTTAGTGTAAATAAGCGAAGCTATACATGATTAGAATAAAAATCTGATCTTAAATAGTTAAATGGATTTGTTTAAGAAAATAACATTTTGATATGTTCTTTTTATTAAGATATTTGTACATGCTTTACTTTTAGGTTTAGATCCGGCCCGATTTTCTTGCATGAATCAGTCACTGTTTTATTATAAGATATTCGATATAAAATACAGCTTATTTATCGTATATTTGAGGTTAAAAAGGTATCTAATAATCAATCAAATACGTCTTGTGCGGAACGTAGAAAATGCATTTTATTGTTAGCTATGAAATTGATATCTGAGAATAAGGGAAATGAAAATCCGATTCACGTTATAAAAGTTGTAGAAATATCGAATCATGCAGACAAATAATTGCATAAATTCAATGTTTCTATATGGTTAGACGCATATAACAATAAAATATTGTGATGAAAATTTTGAAAGGACAATGATAGATTAATATATGGACCTTATAATATTGGAACTCGATGTGATAGAGGAAAGAAATAAAAATAGTAATCAAGCGTGGGGTCAAAGGAGAATTTGCACACATGCAAGTTGGCAACTTGGTGGTTAAAAAGTATTTCATGCATGTGGGACCTTCCTTTGTATCTAATTAAAATATAACTAAATGCATTTTTGTAAGATAAGATTAAGAACTATGCATCAGTGAGAAAGATGTGGGTTATTATTCATTATTAATAAAGATTTATGCAATTAAATATTTTAAATAATGATATGGGTCGGTTCAATCCTTTTGAAACTTCACTGTCTTGTGGGCATATACATTTTTCTGGAACCTTATTATACTAATCATATAGTTACTACACATGATAATTCGCAACATTTGAGTATTTTCTAGACGATAGAGCTCATAATGTGTGGCTTTGGGGTGATTTTAAATAATAACAATGGCGTTTTATATTTTTAATTGTTCCGGCGATTTAAAATAATATCATGCACTTTCCATATAAACTATGCATCTACCTGATTCTAGACTTAAAAGATGGGTACGTATAATACATAGATATGAGCCTGTCTGCCTATGTGAGTTTGTTTATTCACTATGATAAGAAGAAAAACACGTTAAATAAGTTACAGAGCCCTGCAAAAAATATGTTTCTACATTGATAAAATATTAAACATAGGATCTTAGGGCTGATTTATAGATCTAATACTCTCTCTAACTCAGAAATTCGTTTTGATCTGTTATTGCGATGACAACCAATAAAAAGTAGAAATTTTTGAAAGGAAGCAAGAACTGATATTGATAAAAAAAATCATATATATATATATATGTATACATATTAAAATATTGCAAGTATATCTTTTGTAGTTAGTAGTACCCTTTGTTCTCATTTCTCAACACCTTTTTTAACTAGTATTCCTTAATTTCATTTTATATGCTGTTTTAGATTTATTCATGCAGATTAAAAAATTCATGAAAATTTCTGTTTTAAATTTAATAAATTTATTATTTTATTTGATTATATTAACTAATTAACTAAAAAATTAAAATAAAATTAGAAAGCTACCAAATAAGATATAAAATAACATTTAGAATAAACAAAATTAAACTCTACAACAATTAATATAAAATGGAGGAAATAACAAATTAAAAATATCTAATATCACCTGTTATTAATTTACTATTTATACGCTGTAATCAAGGGATATTAGTTTTTTTGTTGGTCAAGAGATTTTTCGGCAAGAAATGGAGGTATTATTTTAAATTACTTAGTAAATACATACTCTGCATATTTAAATTATCCCAAAAAAAGCATAAAATTAACAAACGAGCTAACAAAAACGATATAAGAATTTTAAACAGGTGAAAATAAATTAAACAAACGGCAAAACGGTTCGATTCAGTTCGGGTTTTGGTCTGGTCCGAACATATCTCATCACCGGTCCACTGATTTTGAAATCTCAAACAACCACGTCAACTCACCATACCACCACCAACCTCGTCACCGTGTCCACTCACTGCGCCGCCGAGAGCTTCCAAGCCGAGGTTGTTATCAGCGGCCGAGTATGCCAACCCAACATCAAACATCCATTACTCTCCTCCACACGATAACCTTCTCCACCGTTAAACAAAGCCAAAAGCATACTCGCTTGCTTAAACGCGTTAGACCCAAGATGCGCCGGCGCAAAACCGGACGAACCGAACCGGTTTGTCCATTGACTCAGCGTCTCATGTCTCTCAACCCGGTCCGGTCCTTCACAAGCCACCAAATTACAAATCTGTTTCCCTAAGTAAACTTCCGACATGACCTTGTCTTGACTACTGGGAACACCTTCCAACGAATCAAACAGTGTCGAGTAATAATGCAGCGACTCAGTAAACCGGTCTAAGAAAACCGGTCCGTTATGATTCGATTCCTGCTCAACCACAGTGAAAATCACCGGTTTAATCTGTTTCACGACGCCGAGAACTTTCTCTATCCCACCGGTACGGCCTAGGAGCTTGTGAAGCTCGAAAACAGAGTTAACCGCCACAGCTTCGGTCTCACCCGGTCTAAGCTCAAGCATGTTCGCATCAAGATCGGTTAAGCTATTCGCCACGAAGCCACGATACTCAAACTCCACGTGTATCGCTTCCGCGAGCTGAGCCAGCTTACAACCAACCTCATGTAAATGATCTGAGTTATCCGCCGCGGGAGGACCAATCCCGGTTAACCGGAAAACCGGAGGACCACCTTCTCTCAACGCGAGAGCCTGCATAAGCGCAGGCCATTGAAGGCCCTGGTTCATAGAGAAGTCGATGACGTGGACTCTCTTCTTCCCTTCGAAGGCTTCTAGTATAGCTTGGTTGGCCGTGAAGTGAGCGAACTTGAGGTAAGGACAAGTCTCGTAGAAGTGCATCTGGAGAGTGTCGGAGAGGGAGTGGTCGATCTGCGTCTGCGGCGGAGAGAGGCGGTAGATCCGCCGCGCGAGTGCTTCGGCGAAGTACGTCGCCACTTTCCTCATGGCTCCGGCTTGTGACACGGCCAAGAAACCGATCTGCTTCACGAGAGCTTCCGCTATAGACATGTCGTTGTTCTGGATAGCCTCCGCGCAGGCCATGAGCGCGTGGACTAGACGCACACCGTTCTCTTGCGAGTCCACCAGGACCATGGACCGAGTTGACTCAGTTAACACAGACCGAGTTGACTCAGTTGCTGTGGTGGATGTAACCAAGGAATCAGGGCTCGAGCATGACTTCAAACGCTTACTGTTCTGACCATTATCACCAGGTTGGTTCGATGAAGAGGAAGATCTCGCGTAAATCGCGTTTCCAGGAATGGCTTTGAGGTCGTAATCTGAAGAAGCTCCGGTGAGAAACGAGCTGTTTATCTCCGGCTGCTGCGGCGGCGGCGGGTTAAACTCGGTGAGCATGTTATCAAGCCACGAGTAAAGCTCCGAGGGATTGTAATGAACAGTGTCCGTCGCGAGATGAGACAAGCCATCTTCTTGAACATTACCCATCATCGTCTCTAACTGCTCGAGCTTCAACGCAACCTCCGCCATCTCCGACGACCTAACCTTGTAACCCAACACAGCGAGAAGCTCATCCATGTTTCCACCGTCTTCTTCTTCCTTAACCATCATCATCTTGTCTTTAGAAGAACCGGTGTTTGCTGCTGTCCCGTGGTTGGGAGCTTGGAACTGGTGAAGATCTCTCTTCATGTCTCTGATCTAGTTCGAGATAGTTTAGGTTGTGTCTGAAATTTTTGGGGTGTGATCTTGGATCTAGGGTTTGCTTTTTGTGGGGGGGGGTGAGGAAGAAGAGGAGCGAGCATGTGACTAGGTGAGGAATCTTAAGCAATCGGGGGATTGCTTTGTTTTTCACTTCTGCTACCACTTCAATGATGATTATACGAATACTAAAAATAAATGATTTAATTTTTATTTACCAGCATATTTTAAATGGATAAAATTTTAATTGAATAAAGAAAGGTGGTGATGGGGCTCGACGACCAATGAATCATGTACCAGAGGAGGGCTTATAGCTACACCTCGAAAGCGATAAGGCTAAGGCTTCGATTGGTACAACAGATGATAAAACATTAGCAGAATGCTGTAGAAACAGTATGCTGTAGAAACAGTATGCTGTAGAAACAGTATGCTGTATAAGCTGTATGCTTTCTTTAAAGTTTTTAATAAAGTGATTGGTATAGCATTAGCAGTATACAATTTAAAAATTATCATAGAAGTTAGTATATAATATATTTATTTTAAAATAATATCTATATATATTATATTAATAATTTATTTGTTATTACAAATAAAAAAATTATTCATTTTTTAAATTATATTATATTTTATATGTGAAATATTATTATTTACAAAAATGTAATTTTTTTGTTAAAATATTAAATTATATTTGGATATAACATAATTTTTAATATTATAAAGAATATATAAATAAATAAGTTATAAAATTTCTATATAAATTATCAATATTTATTTACAGAGTAGTAAATGATTCAAATATAAATTATTATAAAAATTAATATATGATATATAATTTATTTATCAGTGTCTAAATAATATATATATATATATATATATATATATATATATGTTTCGTATATAAATAAATATATATTCTTTTATACTTGTTTTTTAAAATAATGAATGATATGTGTAATTATATAAATTATATTATACTTTAAATGTGAAATATTGTTCTTTTAAAAAGTTAAAAATATTTAACTGCAAGTTTTATTTTTAAAAATAAAAATTTATATTTTTTTATTATAAAAATATTTTTTATATTAAAAAATAAAAATAAATCAATTATACATAATTATTTTTTAATTTTTATATATTCTAAATGCAAATGCTCCTCCAAAATCTTCATATGAGAGCATTGAGCCTAGAGCATTTGGAGAGCATTAGCATTTAGTAAATGCTCTTCTAAATGCTTCTAAAGTAAATATTGATTGGATAATAAAGAGCATAATGCTTATGCTAATGCTCTACCAATCAAGCCCTAAGAATATATACAATATTTTAATTCTCTTTTTATAACTTCAACATATATTTAACATAATACAGTGTTATTAAAAAGTTACTTCAGTTTTGATGAGATTATTTACTTTCTTTGTTGCTGGAAACGGGTAGCTCTTATGTCATTACAAGGTTGTAAAAGAGTGGTGGATCTACTACAATGTTACCTTTAAACCAACAGTTTGTTATATTTGTTTTTTTTTGTAATATTTGGTTTAAATATTGAAAAATGCATAGAATGAGAATCATTAAGCTTTTGTCAAATCTTTAAAATACTTCAGATTTAGGGCTTTTTAGTTGATTCTTTTGATGGAGAACTGAAGATGCTTTTCCAGTGAGGTGATTAAAATTGACTTAAAAGCTGAACTCAGTTCATGATACTGTTTTAGCTCCCAGGTTCAATGGTATTAATAATTCAACCAACCATGAACCATGTCTCGGGGTTAGAGTTTAAGTAAATAATTTCACAGTCTGATTTTACTTATAACTTTTCCAGCAATTTAATTAACGCAGCCCATCGAAAACATCAATCTAAAAATGCGTATACACAGAAAAAATAACAGTAGTTTTTGGTTACAACAACAGTAGTCCCACAATGTATATTCAGTTTATATGCATAAATTCATATTTATAAATCATATTCTGCAATTGGGTTTTGGAAAATTATCGAACCCATGCGTTTCAATTTTCGAGTCGTTTTTAGTTATTTAAGAATTAGACCTATATTTATTCTCTAATTTTCGAGATGTGTACAGTTAAAATAGCGATCACTCACAGGTTTTCCCGTCGAGAACCAACAACTAATTAGGTTTTGACGATAATTTCGATTTTTTTTAATCATCTTGGATCTTATAAACTTGAAAAGGTCTAGTTAGACCTATTTTTTTGTGAACATGCTAATCTATCTTTAGGTTTATTAAACCAAAGAAAAAAACATGCTAATCTACTATACTGTCAAAGCCTCTAAACATAATATAACTAGCATTGTGAACTTACGAAGATAACAAAAGAACTATATAATATTTAAATAGACATAAACGTATTTAATCCATAACATTTTGTCTAAAGGTTCAATTATGTAAATTATCAAGCATGCCACCCTAATATAAGTAGGGAGCCCTTAATTTTAAAACTACTTGCAATTAGTTCGATAATACTCTGGTATTCCCGGGTTAAAAATAATAACAATAGTTTGAACAATCAGTAATTTTAACTGCCTTTAAATCATGCTTTGCTAGTAGTGAAAATTATTACTGTGGTTATTAGATAAAGTAAATTTTCACTGTATTGACAAGATTATGAGGAGTAAACCATTGTGCGACAATAACACCCGGTTATAAGCATAACGGCCACGTCCGTCAGTGTCCAAGTCATTGCTTAACGCCGTCATTAACGGCCTGCTTCAATATCAGATGTTAAAAAATAGAATTTATTAAATAAATATTCGTACCCTTCGGGAAACACGAACTGACAGCACGTGATGGCTCCACGTGTAGTGGGCCCCACAATCCATTGAAGGGGTATTGCTTTCAGTAAATGTACGCCGTTGGAATTTGTGGTCCCTACTATCCATGATTCATACACGTGTCCTATTTTCTAAGATCTAAACGGTAGGCCCTGAGTCTGCTTCCGTTGACGGCCGTTTTTACGGATTCCTTTTTCTTTGGTTCGTCCTTTTTTATTTTATTTTTGATCTCTATCTTTTTTAACTTTGATGGTTACATGTTATAATGTGATGTTACGTCACTTTCTTACCATTTTATTTGGTTCACATTTTCGCTGATACTCTCCATTGTGATATTTACTGTACAATATGATTAATTATAGCTATTATGATCAGGAGGATCAACTCACAATTATATCCCAAATCTTTAAAATACATTTGTTAAGACAACATTATACGGTTAAAGATATCTTATAAGCTTACGTAATTCCTTAGCAAATTACAGTTCACATCACTTATCAATAAAGGCAATGAATAAAATGAAAAAAAAACAGTTCAAAAAAGTAAATGCAAAAAAGTAATGTATAATGCTAAGAATCTTTTACTCAGTGAGCCTATACTCCAAATAATTAGAGAAAATTTTCATGTCAACCACATTATTAGTATTATTATTTATCTTTAAATTCACTCAAATGACATTTTCACAAAAATCATTTTGAAAAGATAAAAACTTTTAAATTAATTAAAATCAAAAATTTCAAATTCCAAAATTTTATCTTATCCTCAACTCTAAACTTTAATTCTTAAATTATTAATCCTAAGGTTATAAGTGTGTTTTGTTTTTTTTAATGAAAATAAAAATTATTAAGGTAAACATAAAAAATAATAATAAAAATGTGGTATTTTAAATTTTTCTTAATAATTAGACATTTTAGTTATATGTTTTGGCATAAATTTTAGTTACATTTCCATGGTGGCATAAAAATATTTACATAATTTTTTAGTATGTGCACATCGACCAGCAAATCTATGTGATTAAATCATAATATACGTTCTGTAATAGTTTTTTATTCTTCGCCAACTACGTATTAATGACATTTTGATTCGGATACATGTGATTTATCTATCACTATCAGCTTCCATTTCTTACCAACCTTGGTTCGAACTAAATGATAATCAGAAGAACTGATGATAAAATATATTTTTTACATTAACGAATACCGAGCGTATATATCGCCAGATACATTTTCATTTTTCAAAACAATACATTATAGTTGCTTTAAACTATATTCTTTTTGAACTTTTTATAAAACCATATTCAACGGAAGAGTAGTAATCAAAATGTACGTATAACAACAGACAGAAAAGTGGTGGTTACGCTATACACCTATGTTTAATACGTAAACAGGATTCTTTAAATTTTAAGATAAGATTATATTATTATTGACTCGACATAATAAGTTATAAATTAAAATTCCTTAATTTTGATTGGACGATCAGTGCATTATTACATTAATAAACTAATTATTCTCACATGATTTTGATGGTTCATCTATATATGATTTTTCCACGAAAACGTAAATGTATATTATGAATAATAGATACTCTCGAATGGAAATGGTTAAATTTTGTGAATTCCTCTTATCCAGTTTTGGCATCGATAAGGGTTATGTTATGTGGTGAGATTTGACTGTGTATATATATTATGATTTGCAATCAAGTTCTCACATTGATTTCTTTTTCCTTCTGGTGGTGGAAGACAGGAAATGAATGTGGTATCAAATCATCTGTCATAACAAATTATTCTTGCAAAACATATATAAATAACTTTCAAAAGCATACCCAACGAGCTATAATAATTAAAAATACAAATAAATAAATAGAGTTACCAAAAATGTAATTGTACAAACATATATGTGAATTGCCATCAATTGATATGAGGTGGCAGGGAGGCCACTCATAGTTGGTAGGGGCACCTAAATTGCATGAATACTAGAACTAGAATTATTCCTTTTTTTCTTTCTCAGCTTATCAAATATATTATTTTTGCGGTGTAAAATTTTGAATCATTTTAGACATTTGGTAAATCAAAAAGAAAAAAAACTTACAACAGTTAACATTAAAAGAATAATAATAGTCGACAAAAAAAAGAATAATAATAGTCGACAAAAAAAAGAATAATGATAGTCGACAAAAAAAAATAATAATAAAATTATAATTTTTCTTATGAAGAACACGTTAAATTTAAGACATAAGAATCTAAACATGGATATATTTACAAGAGCGAAAGTAAAAATTATAAAATATACATTAATTTTAAATTTATAATTATGCTATTAGGAAATTTTAAGAGTTAATTAGCTAAAAATCAAAAGAAAAGTCCCCTTTAGATAATTAACTAAATATTTTAGGAGGATAAATTGATTTTTTTTTTCTGACTGCCATATTAATACCCAAAAAATAATTACAACAGAAGCGCGTGTTCGCCACGATTAAGAGATAGTCGCGTCACTAAGAGATAGCCATAGACAGTCTGGAAATTGCGTACGTGGCGGCTAAGCATGAAAGTGTGCACCTTTATATAACCACCGTCGATCCGGAGGGTGAACTGCACGCTCTCTGTGCCTCATGTCATGTGCCACTTCCAGTTATAAATAATTGAAACTAATTAAAAGAAATTACTAGTACATAATTTAATCATAAATTGCAGAAATGTATGAGAAAAAAGAAGAAAAATTACACCACTCAAAAGTAACACAATTAAGAAAGTATCATACAACGATGTTAAAAGTATCATTAGTTAACACAATTTTAGATTTCTTACAAAAAAAAACTTTTTGTCAACCGTTTTCAAAAAAACTATAAATTAAAAGTTGAAGGGATTGTTCATTATTGTCAAGATGTAACTTTTAGCTGTATTGTGAATTTGTGAGATAGAGTTACATGATTAAAATGAAATTTGATCTCATTAATGTTGTCTTAAACTGGTTTGAGGTCACTTTGAGCAACTTTGTTTGAAAAATGGCTTGCTTCAAAGTTGTTTTTTCTAATCTGTGAACTAAGTTTATTTAGAGAAAGGAAATGATATAAATTGTTTTAGCAAGAACAACAAACATTATACATTTAATAGAATGCATATAGAAAAATCTAACATTACAATTTATATTTTTTTTGCTGTAACTGATTATTTTGCCAGTTCATGGAATATATGCAGAAATCTGAAACAAACTATACCCATGTGAACTTCACATTCACATCTCCAAATGTCTTTTCCCAATATTATTTATATATACACTGCTATAAGTATATATATATATATATATATATATATTACGCTATAATTCTATAATACATGAATATGTAATATTGTTTGGTTGGGTTAGATAACAAATGTTTACTTTCAGTTACTCATTTTCACCATCACATAAAAAAAGAAAAAAATTGTTATTTATTTTATTTTGCTGGTTTAAATGTTAAGATTTTTTCTTAAATGTTAAGTTCTTACTCTCTTATTTAAAGCTAAATCTACACTAAAATAAATGAGTATAGTTGATTATTTATTCAGTTTACTTTTATTTACTCTAATATTACTTCATATATTTTTCATCTTATTAAAGTGTTCCCAGTCACATATAATTGAAGATAAAAAATTAAGTCAACAACGCCGGAGATATTGTAATTTTATAATGTACAGGTTTCAAGGGTATACGTGCGCACGGTAATAAGAAAAAAAAAGGGTGAAGAATCGGTTGCCCAGAGGGGCACAAGTGCTGCGAGTTAATAAGATTTGAGATCTACGAGGTCAAAGCGAGTCAAAATAAAATAGTTATAGTATCTTTTACATATCTTTAACTTTGCTTTAAGTAACAAGAGGAAGAGAGGTGAGGAGGACGAACAAGTTTGCTTTCGTTGGCTTCAGGTGCAAGACGCATGAAGTCCACGTGAATAAAAAAGTTGGCTCGTTTATGGTCTTATCCATATTACAATACACTGGTTGGTTTCTCAACAAAACTCACTTTATTACATCATAATAAACAGTAAGTATTACACGCTGCGAAAGTAAATAAAAAGCAGGTATGATCATTGGATTAGAAGATGGGTTTTGGCCGACATGCGGACATGTAGAAGATTGCGACCCGGGAAGGCGACATGCGAAATCTATTTGATGAGACTCGGAATCTTTTATCACGAGATTTTGCAATATCTTCTTGTGTAAATTTCTCCTGATATGGTTTATCACTTTACTATTAGCATCTGTGACGATAACTGTTTGAGATTCCCATAATCTATTAAAAAGTACTACAAATTTACAACATATGTGGTAGAGTTTCTATTCTCTATTTCAGGTTAAAAAGCCTAAACTGTTTTCCACTTGGCATATGAACAGATGCATGAACCCAAGTTAAGTTATTATCAAGATAAAACACATAGGTACAATATCGAAAGAAGATCTAAAAGATTTACATTCGCACCACTGATCATCAAACAAGCTAAATGTTATGTAGTGATCCTTTGTATTGGGCCCCTATGGGCTATCGTGATTAAAGTCCTAAGGTTTTGTCCAATATTAGGTTAAGATACACTTGTATAAAAGTATATATATTGGTTTCAGACCACATTTTAGAAAAAATATGATAAATTTATTGTTTCTGGAATCTTATATCAATTAGGTTACATAAAATTTAAAACAATAAAACATAATTTAAATATTAAATATTAGAATAATTTTAAAATGTGAAAATAAAATATTTAATTTAAAATCGGTAATTTTTCAAAAAAAAAAAACCAATGATCTAATATGTGTTTATATAAAATACTTATATGCTAATGTATATTTTTTCTGCAAAAAACTTAGATAAATTTTTAAAACATAACTTATATATTATTTATATTTATCTTATAAAATTAAAATGTAAAACATAATATTTTTAATATATCAATGTATATATAACTCCAAAAAGTCAAGCTTATGAACTAACTAATGTTCATTAAAGGTCACTCAAATAATTCGTGTTCATAAAAAACTAAACTGAATTAAACTGAGTCAGCTCATGAGTTGCGGCTCGTTTTGATACTTCTAATGATAAGTGACATTTTAACATTTAACACAAATCAATAAAATGAATAAATTGTATTTATGTTCTTAATATTTGTATTTATTAACAATAGTATTAAAGATAAATAAAACTAGTTATAAAATCAAAATATTATGCAATTAATGTTAAGTTTTAAATAGATATAAATTACATTAGATTCTAAAATTATATTCTTTATGTAACAAAAAGTGTAAAAATGACACTATTTATAAAAAATAGAAAGTATTTGTTTTCAGTTTTCTCCATTAATTCAATCTACGGAGGAGATCATAAAACAATGGTTATTATCAAAGTTGCTATCAAAGGAACTTTTGATTACACTATGATGAATCATACAATGTTTTCATCCAAGATAATGAATCATAACTTAGAGCATTTCCATCCATAGTTAATATTTAACTAAGTCCATCCATAGTTAATATTTAACTAAGTCCATCCATAGTTAATATTTAACTAAGTCCATCCATAGTTAATATTTAACTAAGTTTCTTAGTTTAAAAATAGAAAATAAAAAGTCGAAGATATAAAATCAAAAGAAACTTCCAAATTCAGCAAGTTTTGAACACAAGAGTCTCCAAAACGGTTATCATCGATGAGAAATATCAAATCTGAAATTGCCTCTTCACTCGCCAAAACCCCTATAAGTCATTTTGTATGTGTGTGTGGTGGCCCCGTTATTTGAACTTTTTTTTTTTATGAAATAATTCATATAACGTTTTACGTCGAAGAGATGGTACCATTATATACCCTACTTATCTTCTAGAAAATTCATTATGCACGAAAGTCAAACATGATTTGATAACTAGCTTCTTCTTTTGGTAATGTATTTTAAAATAAAAAGAAATCACAATCAGTTGGACTTACCAAAAATATAAAATGATCATGATTCCAATTCATTAACTTGACATTTTGATCATATTGTTTTTTGCTAATCATCATTCGTATTTGAAACGTGGAATGTAAGAGTATGTTCAATTGAGATTTTTAAATTTAAGTATCTTAAAAATATATATATATATATATATACATATTGTTTTGTGCTAATCATCATTCATATTTGAAACGTGGAATGTAAGAGTATGTTCAATGGAGATTTTTAAATTTAAGTATCTAAAATATATATATATATATATATATTGATATTTAATTATGAAAATTATAATTTTTGGAGGGACGCAATCGAAAGTATCTCAATTAAAATATTTTTGATTGAATTTTTCGTAAATTTAAGAACTTCATAATTAAATATTAATGTATATATATATATATATATATATATATTTTTTCAAATACTCAAGTTTAGAAACCCTTGTTGAGGGTGTTCTAAGGGAAATGTCATTTAGTTTCAACCACCAGACTACACCAAAGGGTTCCGGAAGAGATATGGAGTGACAATGGCATCACTGACCGTTAACGTGCTCGAACTGCAAGTATATGAAAATTATGATTCCGATAATATTCAAGCTGAGTTATGCACTTATACTGTAAAAGCTTTGTTTAGATAGAAATAGATAGAAAAGCAAATAGCTCATAAAAAACTTTATCATGTGCATCAAAAGTAAGAACAAAGAGGGAAACTGTTAGTTGTCACCAAGAGATTAAAGATTGATTAATTTCATAGAGAAAATTTGAAGGAGGCTGCTCAAAGAGGCAGCTAAGGGTTACAATAAAACTTCTCTAAGAGAGATATCTATACTACTTTATATTTGCTTTTAAAGCTGTATACATGTGTTTTCTTCATACATTGTATTAGGCTTCAGTTTAATGGATACCAAGATACATGTGTATACTTATACAACTACTATATGTTACTTTACAAGTGTTAGACTTCTTAAGTCTTAACATATAAAAATATTCAAATTATTTCCTGAAAGAATAAAATATAGTGAATATATAAACACTAAGAGCAGAAGATACCAAGACCACAAGCGCCAACACGGTATGAACCGCCAATGAGTGACCACAAGAAAGTAGCCCAAGACGGAGCTGAATAACTTCAACCATTGACAACAAAAGGAACACACAGCCGAATATGGATCCACCAGCTGCACCAACCACACCGAGACGAAGCAGATCACAATCGATATCCGCTTTAAACACCTCGTCCGTTTCTTTGCTGTTCAACAAGTTGATGGTTAGCTTCAGCCCTTGAGCCACGAGGGAGGAGAAGAGGAAGAATGCAAATGAGATGACTTCGAACACAACTAGGTCTCGTTCCACGTCTAGTCCCGCGTTACACTCGGTCCTGTCCGTGAGGGTGAGGTCACCCGGTGGGTCGAAAGAGATTCCGACAAATACTGCGACCGTGAAGAGAGAATTTGCGTTGACTATACCGTCGAGAGCTGAAACATGAACACTTGTTGTTGATGCGGTCGAGCTGTTACTGTTACTGTTGCTGTTGTGGTTACTGCTGGTCTCTATGTCGGAATCTGACATTTTCTAATGGTGGTTGATTTAAATTTCTTATGTTGTGTTTCTTATGATTCCCTTTATAATGATTTGATAATGTTGTTTAAGAGTGGGTAAGGGTTTGGTATAGAACGATTAGCCTTGAGAAAACGATTGTTGTAACGTTTAATGACTAATGCAACCATTTTCAAGTCATTACGAAAGGAAAGATAGTTGAACACCTTACTCCTTTTAGCTTTTGGTATGAAAGTAAAGGCTTCTTCTAGTGCAAGACAACCTTGTAGTAGATTTACACGTTAACTATACCTTTCAATCTCTCGTTAGACAAATCGTGCAAGGTCTAAAGGCAGCTTATGCGCTAAACATTCTGTTGTGGTGATTATATTTTAAAGGGTGGGTTTTAATAGGTTATAGGGCTGAAAGTTTACTAGTGTAGGCAGTTTAATACTAGGTACATTTTAGAAACCCTTTCATCAAAACCCGAAAGATATAAGGCCCATAATGTTTTTTGATTGGTAAGTCTATTTCTAATCGACATGCCCGACCCAATATGATACAATGCCTGAAAAGAACTCATGCTTATTCCTAAAACTCACAAATTAATGCATATTGTAATACATTTTGACCCTTGTTTGCTGAAATTTAGGAGGCGTTATTGGTTCATGTACTTTAGAGTATTTAGAAATCCATATAGTATTTACAAATCAAAGTAAAATATATTGATTTTTAAATCTAACATATAAATTTTAATTTGTATTTACAAATGCGGAGGTTTTCCCTCGGATTTGAGTCTTTGTATTTTTAACAAAGAAATCCATGCAAATCCATTATAAAATCAAATCCATTAGTAAATCCGGATGGTTGAATAACACCTGATTTAAATTAGAATTTATAAATTATGAAACCAATAACACATGATTTTAATATGAATTTTAAAATCATAGAACCAATAACACTTGATTTAGTTTAGATTTTTAAATCCATTAAAATGCAAGAACCAATAACCCCCACTTAGATCAGTTGCAGCCTTGCTAATCTAAGTTAGAAAAGTATAAGCATAAACACTTATATCTTGTAAGAAGAAACGTTTAGAAAACTAACGGGATTGGGCTAGTGGCACTTGAGAGATAACCCAAGTACGGTGAACCCGCAATTCGATTCTCGTTGGTCATCGGTGATTTAACATTCTTTTACCGAGGAAAAGTTTATCCCTTTTTTAACCAAGCGAGAACGGCTTAGTGGTCTTGAGGAAGCTTTGGTCCCAATACAAACCCTTGTACGAATCCCGCTGACTACTGAGGGTAAAATTTAACATCTGGGCTCCCTAGCGTTCGGTGAACAAAGCGTAATTCAACCGTAATCCAGGCGATAATGTAAACTGTTACAGACACTCGCCGCTAGTTTGGATCCATCTCGGTGGAGGCCAAAAAACACCGAATTATTCAGAAAAAAGAAGAAGAAACGTTTAAAATTATAATGTTGCAGCTCTACTTCATATAAGAAGAAGAACTTTTGTCACCAAAAAAGTTATATACCATCTCATTTTGTCTATGTTCCGTTCCACCATTTCAGTGTTTCACAGGTTACATATAGAATCAATACCTATAATCAAAATCATTATGTTGCACTGGAACAATGGAGAATATATAGTCCCTCACACTTTCTATTAATTGGATGGTGAATCCAAATAGTAAATAAAACGGGCAAGTTTAGTAATCTTATATCAGCCACAACATTAGCTTTGTTGAAGTAGTGTGAGACATGAGTCGCCAGTGGAAGGAAGTCATCGAAGTTGAAGTATCCGTGTATTGACAAAATCTGTGGGTGGCTGATGTTGGTTAGGTGGCCAACATTTCTCAATCTCCCACCTGTAATCTCCACCGTATTTCTTGAGCTTTTAATTTTATTAATCATCTTTTAAAATCTGTAAAGCTTGTATATACGTGTGTATTATTTATAGTAGTAATATATCACATAGGCAAACATGGCTTTATGATTGTATATTAAAAAGGTTATACAAGATATAACAATCCAGAGGAGCAGATTCGATTGTTTATTATTAGTTAGGTCATTAGTACTGTCAGAAATTTTCAAGAATATATCATTACCAATTATGCTTTGCGTGAGCTTTAATTATGAATCCTACTATTGAATTCATATAAAAATCATCATGTAGATATAGAAATAATTGTTGATGTTATAAAATTGTACAGATAATAAACTTCCAATCAAATTAAAAGGAGCACTACTAAAATTTTAAAACAATTTATTATCAGAATAGATTTAAAGAATAAAAATAATTAAAATAAATTTTATTAAGATGTATAAACATATATTTATATTTTTTTGATTAACTCATCTAAATTTAAAGTTTAGAGTTATGAATTGAGTTTTGAAAATTAAAATAAAATGTGTTAAATTCTTAAATAAAAAAATATTTTGATAATGTATTTATGTGACAATTTTTTTTAAAAAAGTTTATCTGAGAGATTTGTCTTAAAATCAAAGCGAAAATCAATTGTTTCTTCATTCTGATAAGAAGAATCCAGTAATTAGCATTTTCATATAATTCGACTCTCTTTTTATTTTTGGTATGAATTTATAAATAACATTTTAAAAACGGAAAGTGTCTCTTTTTGGTTGTTCACTATTGCTCTCTCTCTCTCTCTCTCTCTCTCTCTCTCTCTCTCTCTCTCTCTCGTTTTCTCTTTCGTTAGTGAATTTTCGTGGAGGTTTTCTCGGGGAAAAGAATCTAAGGTTGGAGATTGAGACACGTAATCATCGGAAGAGATCTGAAAGAGTCGTCTAACTCCGATGGGAACCCTTCAGACATGGCGTAAGGCTTATGGAGCCCTAAAAGACACAACCAAAGTCGGCCTTGTCCGAGTCAACAGCGATTACGCCGTTACGCGCTTGATTGATTTTTTGTTTAAATCTTTTCATTACAAAATCTCTCTCTCTGATAGATTTGATTCTTTTAAATTTTCATGTTATTTATAGGATTTGGATGTTGCCATAGTCAAAGCTACGAATCACGTCGAGTGTCCTCCCAAAGATCGTCATCTCAGAAGTGAGTCATCTTCATTTTTGTGTTTTTTTTTCTCTCGTGGAATCCTTAGATCTGTTTGTTTTTTATTTTCTCGAGATTATTTGAAATGATATCATTATTGCTGCAGAAATCTTCGCTGCAACAGCAGTGACACGTGCTCGAGCAGATGTTGCCTATTGTATTCACGCCCTTTCCCGCCGTTTGCATAAAACCAGAAACTGGACGGTACTCATTCACTCTCTCTTAGGACAGGTTATGGACATAGCGAGATGAAACATTGGCTTCACCCCTGAAAAAAATAGTGATATGTATAAATGTTAACATTTTATTTCCCCATGAAAACTATCATATAGTATCAAATATTTACTAAATTATGCCTCGTGTTATAGTTATTAATCATTTAATTAGTAATTGTTTCAAGTCTCATAAATCTTAAGACCGGCCCTGTTCTTGTTTTTGAATGATATGATTGCTTAGGGTATTCTCTCTTCTTGTTGTTGCTTCAACAGGTTGCACTTAAAACACTCATTGTTATTCACCGGCTTCTAAGGGAAGGAGACCCTACATTCAGAGAGGAGCTTCTGAATTTTTCGCAGAGAGGGCAGATTCTTCAGCTTTCAAATTTCAAGGATGATTCAGGCCCTATTGGTGAGTTAGTCATCAACTCAGTGTTTCTGCTACATTTTTGAGTCAAAAGAGTTTCTTATAGAGTGTTAACTCTTTTTTTTTTGGCACCAAAATAGTAGAATAGTGTGTTAACGCTAAGATGCCATTCTTTTGTTTGTCTCATAGCTTGGGATTGTTCAGCTTGGGTACGTACTTATGCGTTATTCCTTGAGGAACGGCTTGAATGCTTCAGGGTTTTAAGATATGATACTGAGGCAGAACCTCTTACAAAGGCTACACCAGGGCAGGATAAGGTATCAATTATTTGCTTTGTCTTGCACGTTTGAACCTCTTTTACTTTGTTTCTTATGGTTTGGATTATGGATTGGCCAGGGGTACAGTAAAACCAGGGATTTAGATGGTGAAGAACTCTTGCTGCAGTTGCCTGCCTTGCAGCAGCTTCTTTATCGTCTCATCGGTTGCAGGGTACCTTTTAAAAAAAATCTTATTTGTTTGTGTAGCTGATTGTGTGTGGCTTCATTTACTGATCAATGAACTGTATTACCCCTTTAATTTTGACAGCCAGAAGGAGCTGCTAACCACAATCATGTTATACAATATGCTCTGGCTCTGGTACGTGATTATGGTCCTGGTCACATACTTATTTGTTCCATCTTGAAAAGCACAGTTCGAAAATTCCTTACCTTCTTTGTGATGTAATGGTAGGTGTTGAAGGAGAGTTTTAAAGTCTATTGTGCTATCAATGATGGAATCATCAATCTCATTGACAAGGTAGGTCTAGTTTGTATTTATCATACGTATCATGTCTCTCTATCTTCTTTCATTTCTCCCTACTCAGTTTTTCATCTATTGCAGTTCTTTGAAATGCCTAAACATGAAGCTATCACTTCCCTTGAAATATACAAGCGTGCAGGTCAACAGGTGATGTAACTTCTTTTTTTCTGCGTAGACTTCACTTGTTAGTCGCTCTCTTGTCTAACCAGAGATAATGTACCTTTTTCAGGCTCGTAGCCTTTCTGAGTTCTATGAATCTTGTAAAGGATTGGAACTCGCTAGGAATTTTCAGTTTCCTGTGTTAAGAGAGGTACTAGATGAGCTTTTTCTGAATTATATGGATAATGATGATTTGTACATGTTACTTAGTGTAGTGTGTTGTTTTTGTTCTCTCCAGCCCCCACAAACTTTTCTAACAACAATGGAAGAGTATATTAAAGAAGCACCTCGTGCTGTCGATGCCCCAGCTGAACCACTGGTAGATGCATGTTTTCTCATACTAGTGATCCAGGAATCTTGGCCTTTTAGCCTCTTGCTAATGAAGTTGTCTACATGCAGCTTCTAACTTATAGGCCAGATGATGGATTACCTGCCGAAGATACTGAACCATCTCATGAAGAACGTGAAGTGTTGCCTTCAGATGATGTTGTTGTTGTATCTGAAGAGACAGAACATTCTCCACCGCCTCCTCCTTCAGCTAACGCTCAGTCTCAGAACATCATTGATACAGATGATCTACTGGTGAACATTCTGTTATTGTTACTTGATGAGTGTTGATTTCCATTGCTATTCTGAACTCTCAGGTTCTCTTTTGTTCAATTTTCCACGCAGGGTCTGAACACTGCCGCTCCTGATGCATCAGCGATCGAGGACCAAAATGCACTTGCTTTAGCCATTATCCCAAATGATGGTGAGCTTCTTAATTACATGTCCATAAACGTCATTTCAGTCTGGTAGGTGATTCATTTCTTCTTTCTCTCTATGTCCAGGGAACCCTTCAACGCCTCGTTCTTTTCAAGCAAACGATTATGATCCAACAGGATGGGAGCTTGCCCTGGTAGCAACACCAAGCAACGATATCTCTGCAGCCACCGATAGGCAATTGGTAAGCATTCTTCTCTTTGTTTATGTCTTAAACAGTAGAACGCAAAAATAATAAGAAATTAGCTAAAGATTTGGTTGGATAGTGGAAACTTTAGATGCTCAACCAAAAAAATGACCCAAAATCTCAAAATTTTGAGAAGCTTAGGATAAAACAACAACATTTTATCTACACAAAGTCTCCCAAATTTATTATGAAAATTTACATGTATTGTTTTGTAGAAATTTAGAAAACTTGAGACTAGGAATCTTGTTATTAGCAAATTGTTAGTTATGGAACCGTGACAATGGGAAGGTAATTGTTAGTTTAATCATATAGGAGGTTTACTATATACTAGAACCTTTGTTACTAGCAATTTGGTGGTTATAGTGTGTATGTAGTTCACTTCATCATATCATTTGTAGACTGACCTTTCAAGAAACCATTAAATGTATAGGCTGGAGGGTTAGACACGCTTACACTGAACAGTCTATACGATGATGGAGCTTACGTAGCCTCTCAACGCCCTGTCTACGGTGCACCAGCTCCCAACCCATTTGAAGTTCACGATCCTTTTGGAGTATCCAATGGAACTCCGCCACCTCAGCAGCCAGCTGTGAACAACCCTTTTGGTGCTTACCAGCCAACTTATCAGCAGCAGCATCAGCTACAGCTAGCAGTTGCACCAAACCCTCCAGCCAATAATAATAATAATAATCCATTTGGTGATTTTGGGGATTTCCCGGTTAACCCGGTTTCTCAGCAGCCAAATACAAGCGGGTTTGGTGATTTTGCGGTGAACCAACATAATAATCCGTTCCGCAGCACTGGTCTTATCTGATTATGTTTTCACGTTTGTATTTCATTGGTTTTTTGGTGGAAGGTAGAGAGAGTGAATTGGGTTTATTTGTGAGTTATATTATAATCCACATGATTTGTTTGATCCATGTTCTTATTGCATGTAAAAATATTGGGATATATATGCATATATGAGTAAATCCCTTTGTTTGCATTAAATTATTTTGGTCTCTTGACCTACCATGTCAGCAATTAGGTCTTGGCGTATAAAACGAAAACCGAACTGAAACCGAATTAAAAAAAGTTAAACCTGAAACACATTTGATCACAGTTTGAATTAGTGTCAGTAATGAACACTACACAATTAAATTAATGATTTAGACTTTTATCTTTTCCATTTTGACTTTATAAACAACAGTTAGAAAAGAAGAAATAGTGAAATAGAACCTTTTTTTTTATTACCATGGAAGTTTAGTGCCTATGCCCATAATCTTTCATAGGTTCGAAGTCATCCTTTAGAATTTTCGATTTAAAAAATAACCTTTAGTACTAAAGGAGTTTTGAAGCCTGGACACAAAGGCACAAGGAACTAATCCCCTTGCACTACCACTAGGATATAAAGACAGTTATTTTTTGAGAAATAATCATATGCTTAACCCTGCTACTCAAAAGAGAATTATTTTTGGAGAAAATATATTTCAAGTAGGCCAAATATTCATAATATCTAACTTAAACATTGAGAAAACTAATTTAAAAGTATGTATGGTCAAATCTGCTCTTAAAAGTTACGAATAATACAAGCAAGTAAGTATAAAAAGACTTTCAAGTTCCAACGATAGATCATTTCTCATTACCAGTAACATCCTTTCATATGTACACAAATACAGGCATGTAGTGAAGAAAACCTGTGTGAATTTGGGACTGTGATCTCGTGAACAAAAGAGAAGACGTTTTTTTTTGTTTGGAAGGACTCGCGAGTGGGTCCATTAACAAACAAACAAACAAAAATATGAAATGTGTATGAACACATCGATTTTTGGTCTCGTGGATATGTCCTACCTATTTTCACGGGTCGAGGAAAGAAGAAAAAACACATCAGAACTCATAACACACTTCAGATGACTGTGATCTTTTTTTTGGTCGACATATGACTGTGATCTATATCTACTATATTCATGTACACATGTACAATATGACTATTATATAATGTTGTAAGATGTTGTACATAAATTAGTTTTAGAAACTTGAAAATATTTACAGAAATTAAAACATATAGCAACGTTTAATGCAGTTATTTAAGGATGGTTAGGTGAATGAGAAAAAAAACATGATGGAATAAACTATACAAGAATTTAGCATTTAATCTCTTTTCAATCATCCGAAATTTACTTCACGAATTTATAAATATTAAAAAGATAATGGAGGCAAGTGCACCCATATGGCCACATCTTCCTTACTAGACCATTCCCTGTATTTACAAATATTCCTATACTTACATGCAGTTAAGTCAAACAATGGTGTAATACCACATTCGACAATGCATAATAACATTACCGAAGAGAGTGATTTAACGTCATTTGGTCTTTTCAACTATTAATTTAGCTTTGCGTTATTATGGTTTTTTTCTTTTGAAAATTTAAAGATTTCTAAGTGGGGGTTTAGCTTTATGTCACTCTCTGCCTTGCTAGGGCATCGAATGGAGAATCCCCATTTCACTTTTAATTTGGAAAAGTTAATTATTCTACTATATATTTTGACAATATAATCACATGTTGCACAGTTAAGATCACCTAACAAAACATACAAAATCCTGCAATATTACATCTCTCTAAACCCAAGTTAAACTCAGACTTAAACAAAACCCAAAGTCATACAATAATTCATCAAATCATAAGCATATCCACAGAGAGTCAAAACCATGAAAACTTGAACTCCATACTCTTATCTTTTTGAAGCCTGCACTAACCTTTCATTTTCTCACACACCACTAATAATACATTTAAAATTAAAACCCATAACATATTCAAAACCCAAAAGAAACCCTAAACAATGTAAAAAAAAAGTATCAAAAGAAATATTTAAATAAAAGTATAAAAACTCTTCATCATGATCTCATCTCATGGACCTCCATGGTTACCATAACTATTAACAAGGGCAAGAGCATTACTAGTAAACCTTTTCAGTGTATCCACCCGATCATAAACGCTCGTCTTGACCTCTCCTGCTACATCCATTTCTTCATATTCATCCGTACACGTATCCTCATACGTCAACGCTGCACTCATCCACGTCTGCACGTCATTCACCTCTGAACTAAACGTGTCCGTACCACCTCCACGGCTCATGTTGCGTAGTGTTCGTAGAGAGTCTCTAATGGAGTCAACTGCCTCGTCCAAGTATGAAACACAGTCTTTGACTTCGGCTGCTGAGTGTGAGAGTTTGGAGAGAAAAGCTAACGTGGACTTGGCTTTTGAGAGGGAGACACCGGTTGCGATCTTGGCTAGCCTCGCGGGACTGTCTTGAACGACGGAGGCGTAGCCGGCAAGAGAGGTGAAGCAGAGGTCTTGATATAGAGTAGCGTTGCAGCTTGTTCGGATGAAGTCTAGGTCGTTGGTTGTTGCGTTTGGTCGTGGAGGAGGATGAACGGCTGAGATTGATCGGGGAATGATGAGAAAGGTGGTGAAGAGGAGTAGCGTCGCCGTATGGCTTTGGCTTAGCATTTTCAATGTTTTTTTTTTTTGGGTCGAGTGTATTGCTCCGGTAGTGATTGTAGTTGAGTGGTTGACGGTTTATGTAGGTCTCAGGGACATGGTTTAGCAATATTACCCATCCTTGTTTTGTGGATTTACTAGATTGCCACAAAATCATAAATATTTTTCTTCTATTTGGAAAACCTTATAGTATGATAGTTTAACTAAACGTTCATCACTACGTATACATAAAAAAAATCTGAATATCAAATCTCAAAGAATATGAATTATGAAAATTCATATAGAAAAGATTTATATGCAATCTTCAATGAACCAAGTAATGGTAGCCTAGTGGTAATTTCTTGTGGTTTGGTGTGTATTTACAGCAATTATGGGTTCGATTTTCATTAGAAACTAAATTATCAATTATTTGATTAGTTTGAGTTTGGATTTTAGTTCAAATAGTTTACATGGTGGATCGTAACAGATGATCAGTTCACTCTCTGACATTGGTTGGAAGGCATTCCAGGTCAGGAAATGTGATATCTAATCTACTCTACATCATTAAATGCATTTTTTCCGAAACCAACCGGATCAGCCCATAGGATTTATCAAAAAAAAAAAAGAAGTCGTCAACATATTAAAAGTAAAATCATCGGGTGTAGATCTTCATAGGACAATTTATGGTGTATACACATACAAAATATGTCACCTAAATTAGTTATAGAAATAACCATGTAGTAACATCTATGGCGATTATGTGAGAAAAAAATTATGTCAAAGTAAAGGAAAAAACGACTTTATGGAAAAGCAATTTCATGGAAAGAAACTAAACTCTTTTTCACCCCATCACAAACGGTCGTCTTATTATGCGATCGTGGGATGGTGTTTTCATCTGACGTATCGAATGTATAACGTTAGAGAAATATTCGGTCACTCCAACAGTTAACAAACACCAATCATATTTTAAATTTCTCCAAAATCTTCAATTTAGATTTCTGAAAAGCAACTGCTTAGGGTTTAGGATGTTGTTAATTATTGCGTAAAAAAAATTGTGGATGTGTATATATATGTACTCGTTTTATGTTTATCTTTCCTTTTTGGTTATTGCTCAAGAATATGATGGATAGTAACAACTTCTGTTGTCTTCTAAGCCATTGACGTTGTATTTGAGAGAGTGTTCTTTTTGAGTTAGTAACCTTTTCAGAAAACACAATCAAATGAAATACATAATGCTGATCTTCATTATTTTAATTTTGCAGAGATTCATGGCGAGATTGGCTCAAAATCTTTACTCAATTACTACAAAAGAACATGAAAATTAGATAGGACATAAAGAGACCACAAGGGAACATCTATTCATTAGACGTCCCCTTTTGTTTCGATTTAATTAACTAACCACCAATGACCTTTTCTTTTAACTACCAAACTCAAGTCTATTGTTAACAAAAAAGGGTACGAATGATGTTTTTGGCCGTGGTCTTGATTAAAAAAAGCAGTGTTTTAATGTTGACCCACAAAATATAAGAATGTTTTGATACTCAAAAAAGAAACTAATATTTAATGATAATAAATTAGTTTGATGGGTGGGAATACTAGATTAGTTTCTGTTGTTATTTTTACTCGGAAAGTTAATTTATCAGGTCAAATGAAAAAGTAAGGATAATCATATCCAGTGTTCTTTTTTTTTTTTTTTGGAACACATCATATCCAGTGTTCGAACGCCGTTAATTGTGGCAGCATAAATGATTAGGCGTGGTGTGTTCATAAAACACATTTTTTTGCTACGATTATAAAACACAATTGACATGCAATATAACCTGAAGTAATTTTTATTTTTATTTTACCTTTCATGGATACCTTTTGGACTGTCTACAGTATTATGTAAGAAATATATCTTGAAACTTAGTTATTGATGATGAATCACCATTGGAATTCAAGTTCTCATAATCTATGTTATTGACAAAAAGTTTTATATCCATAAACAAATCTTGTAAATGACTGAAAAACATATAAAGTTTGTATGTAAATTTATATCATTTATTTTGTGACACCAACATTATAATTAAATAATGTATGATCAAATGTATTCTTCTTAATAAAATTTATATGCACTGTAAAATATTTGTTTAGATTCAGTATGAAATGTGATTCTTTTGCATAAAATTAGTATTTTATACCAAAAAATTACAAGGAGGAAGTGAAAGATCTTGCATCAACCAAAGCGCCACGACAACTCCTGATTTGGTTTGCGATTTTCCAATACAAAATTTCTAACTACTGTAATTTATGATGTTTGAACTTTTGTTCTCCAGTGGCAAAAAAACTGATAACTAACAATACTTTTAAATCAACAACAACCGGGGAATATGGTTTGTTTTACTGTTAAACCATTTGCTATCTTGGTTTATACCAATTTACCAGTCTATGACGGGTTAGTTTTATACTGGTTGCTAAGTGTTGTTCTATATGCAGCATCAAAAAGGAACAAGACCTTTATAGTTAAGGTACCAGTTTTATCATTCCTGGAAACAAGAGAGTACATACCATAAGAGCAAGCAAAGGAGCATCATTTAACATAAATATCCAATCAAATAATCTCTACACCATTTTCCTCATGTGGTTTTCCAGTTATAATAAAAAACAACACAAAACCACATGATGGCTTCTTTTTTGCTTACATCCACAAAGGAAACAAATAATCTCCCTTTTAATAAAAAGGAACAACAGTGAAGCAGCAGCAGATTCAAGAAAAGAAAAAAAAAAACAAAAAGACAGACTGAAGAATCTCTCGTAAATTTAAAAACCCGACAGAGAGATAAGAGAGGACGGACACGACCGTAGTATTTTTTTTTTTTTCCGAGGAAACTTGAAGAGTTACTAAAAATGGCGATATACAATTTTACAGTAGACAAAATGGATCGGTGGTGTCCAAACGAAGAATACTGATGATGAAGGATTGATATTATTATTATGATGATGATGATGTATCATTACCATACCAGGATGTTAAAGCTGTAATTGACCAGGGCCTTTTCTTGAGGTTCTTGATGGAGGTCGACTGTTGTCTGCAAATGATGATGATCTCGAGGAAGATGGTGGTTTATGTTGTTGTTGCTGCTGCTGCTCTTCTTCTTCATCTTCAGATCTCTTCACCTCCTAACACATCAAATTAAAGCACATTGAGATTATATTACGTCAAATCAACACTTAACATGATACTCCAACTAGTAACGTTTGTAAGCTAGAAAATGGAAGGAAAAAAAAATTCAGAATGTTACCAATCAAAATTAATATCTAAGAACACCTACATAATTTCTTTTATTTAGTATTTTTTTTTTGTATAAATCTTGATTTGGCAAAGTTGAGTATTTTGTATTTAAAAAACTGCTCAATTGTAAAATCATTTTGTGTTCAAATATAGGTTGCGCTGTCTTTACCTTTGATGTAGAAGAAGAGGAAGTGGTATATGAGTACTTGACATTATTCCTTGCCTGTACACGATGCTGACTCTGTACATTCTCAAACTGTTGCAGCCGTGCAGCAAAATTGATTCCTTGGTGAGAACTGCTGATATTAATGTCTTCTGCATCATCGTCCTCGTGATGATTCATATACTGAGGGAAAGGAACTCCTGACGATGCTCTGCTTATTTGGTCTCCGCCACTAAACGAGTACATTGGGACAGTTTTGAGTCTTGTCCGAAGTATCTTAAACGCTGCACTTTGCTGCATACAAGAAACGAAAAGAAAAAGAACCAATGTACTATAAAAAACCCACTCAGTTTGACAATAAATCGAACAACTGTTGTTTTATTCTCTTCTTTTTTTTTTCTTTTTTACCTGGGGAAGTAACATTAGAAGACCATAAAGTGTTTTCAGCAACCATGTGTATCTTCCCGGTTCCAGAAGCTGTAATGTAAAAGAGAAAAGGTTTCAATTGCAATGAAAAGGAGAAGCCGGAAGGAGGAGATAGGGTTTAGATAGAGCAAGCAAACCTGCAATCTAAGGTAAGTAAAGATTGGAGTTTCGAGAAGCCGGATCAACTTATCAAGCTGTACAAGAAATTTGACGTTTATGTCTTCTTCTACCAATGATTGAATCACGACACTCGCGTGCTGGTACGCCTGTCAATAATTCCATTCTCTATTATTCAATATCGGATGGTGTTCTTTTACGAAATATACCACTTTTTTATTATTTTTTTGCGGCTGTAGCTACCTGAGCCAATAAGCAGAGGCTTATAATGGCCATAGGTGAATGGCACCATGAAGCGTACAAGGCAACGAAAAGTTCTTTCCCTTCCCGATTGACAAGTGAACCTTTTAGAAGACCTCTTAATTTTGATAACTCGGGGGCTGTAAGCAAAATCAAATTCAATGCCTGAAACAAAAACAAAAGAAAAGGGAAAAAAGACAATCCAGTTATTAACAAGTCAAAGTGAGAAATAACATGAGCGGAAAAGCCTTCCAAAACATGCAAACTAAACCAATCATCTTTACTGTTTTCACTTTCAAACATCCCTTAACCGAAGAAGCTTGGGGAAGGAGAAATACCTGAACCATGGTTGAAGCAAAGTCAAGATTATCTTCTCCCTCGAGTATAGTTGAGAGCTCACGATAGACTCTTTCGGCATTCAAAAGTACACACAATCTCCGGACAATAATGGCACCACGCCTAAACCAAATATGTTTTGACCTATTTAATAATATATTCTTTCCAAAAATTTTAAGACAGTTTATAAGATGTAAGTAACCTTTCCAATAGAGAATTATCAGCTCGAAAATTGTGGACTAAAAAGACGATGAGATGGCGAAAGTGCTGTGGATCTTTTGCTACACCAGCATGAACCTCCAGAACCAAGAGCACCACCTATGATATATTTTCATGTCCAGATAGTTTCAATATCAAGTAGATTTAATATTAGAAAGCCAAACCTACGCAACATAAGATTCACCAAACAAACACGCAGGGAAGTAAACTCACATCATCAGAAGAATCAGATAGTGCTTTTAGCAGTGTGTCAAATATGTCATTCAGGAAACACAGGACCTGTTACAACATTCCCAATTTAGTTATAAAGCAACGAACAAAAGGAGTGATTTAGAAAAAGATTAGTGCCAAAGAGAGCTGCTCTCTTCACCTCAGTACGATGCTTGTTCAAAAGTGTTGATATCCAATTCAAGGCTTCAATTCGAGTAGCCTCATGATCGCTAGATAGCTGCCTGGTCGATGCAAAAACTCACAGGTCACAAAATCAGGCAAACACTGATAGCATTAAGAAGGGACCAAACAAAGGCATAGGCCAAAAACTAACCTCCTTGCTACAGAGAGAATTGCACCGACATCAAAACCATCTGAGGGTTCAACATGGATCGAGCGAAGTTCTTCGTTGGTTTCACGAGCAACCTTATGCAAACAAAGAAACACAAAGAAAGTGAAATGTTGCATACGAGACTTACAGTTTTCATCACTCAGGAAAAGGAACAAAACTTACCACCCTGATTTTTTCTTCTTTGTCAGATATGCAAGGTAAGATAGCTCCAAGAATATCAGCATAGTAACGCACGAGCTGGTCACCTCCGAGTTTTACAAACTCGTTTATCTACAAGAGTACATTTTTTTTATTTTAAACACATATTGTAAGCATATGAATCTCCAGGAAGAGGCCAATGAGAAACATGGTTGTTTGTTCTTACCCATGTGACGGCCGTTAACCGAGTAAATTCATCAGAAGAAGAAGCCCTCTGCACCAGTATCTCAGCCATGCGACCATAATCTACAGACTTTCAACAGTAGTACTGCTCCAGTCAGAATTTTACGATGAAATCTTATAGAAAGTACACTAATAACAAGAAATGAAAAACCTATAGAAAAAATACTGAGAAGGGATTTGTAGCAGGATTTTAAATCAGGACACATCAGAAATCTTACTGGTGAATTTTTTATCTCTTGAAGAAACTCTGCCAGAGCTGAATCAGCTTGCTGTCGTATTTCATGACTAGAGTCGCTCAACATATTGAATAACCCTGAGAGTTTACTGGTAAGTTAGTTCACCCAAAAACACATACAAATAAACTTTGGATAAGGTCATAAATAGATATATGTAGCTGAAGTTATTAAAACTACAATTACCATCAAGAAAGTCTGGCAGAAACCCGAGCATATCAATGTCTGGAACACTGTCAAGAACAGTGATCCATCCTACCAGAAATTGTCGCACATAAGGGTTCAAAACGTTCATGCGATCTTTCAACAAGGGAATAAATTCCTCAATACTGAAAAATCCAAATGCCCAAAACGTGAAATCACATGGAGAGTCAGTTCGTTGAAGTTAACAATATCAGTTTTGTTTTTGACAAGCATAACCGAAAAAGCTAGCTTACACACCTGAACTGATCACTCTCTGTCACAATATCCTATTCAACAAGGTACAAGTATAACTCTAATCAGCATATGACTAAAATATGTATAAACCACTAATGTGTAAGGAAAAAAACTATCCATACCTTAACGAGGCGATCCAAAAGATGAGCAGCACTTTGGACATTGGCATCAGAATCAGCTGAGAGTTTGCATAAAGCATCAAAAATCTTGTTGAAGAAAACAATGAACTCCCCTCTCACAACCTGTAGTAAGCCAGACAAAAATAAGGACGATGATGGTGATGCATCAATGGCAATAACACATAGGATAAACCAAATGAATTGTCTTTACCTTTGCGATGTTATAGAGAGCTTCACATGCATAGTACCGAACTCGGCTATCTTGATCGATAAAGGAGGCAATCACAGGTGGCACTATTTGCTTCATGTTTGACAAATCAAAAATAACAATAAGAAAAATCATATAATCCAAGAAAGAATGTACACTAATACCATAGATAGGTTATAGTAAAACATAACTTTAAATAAACTATGTGCTGTAAAGCAAAGGGTTTCTTTACATATATAATTAATCTATGGTGTAATCCAAAAAAAGAATGTACACTGATACAATACCTCAAGGTATTGAGCAGCTTCTGAAGCCAAACCAACAGTTACAGCAGCTAAGCCAATAAGTCCACCCTATGAAAATTCCAAGAAACATTGCAGTAAAAATCGAAAACCCTCACAGATCTAAAATGCCAAAAGAATAAAACCTTCCGATGATTAGCTTGAGGGGATTTAGCAAACTCCTTAATCAACACATCAATGACTTTGGAGATCTTGTCATGGTCACCCGCAGCAATCAAACTCTTCACAGTATTCTCAATCTACAAATCAAGAAGACGCAAAAACGGACACATCATCATCATCAACATCACCAACATCATCATCATCGTCATCGTAGTAATGAAAACCCTAAGATGCAGATTCGATGACAAACCTCAATCGCAGCATTTTTGCGCTTCTCGTAGAGTTTATCGGAGAGATTCCGATGAACGGCGGCGGGAATCGCGGAGAGAGCGTCTGACATGTCAGATGAAATCAAGAATCAATCGGAATCGAAATCTCCGACGACCTAATCGCGATCAAGGGCGGAGTGTTGAACACGAAGAGAGCAATCAGATCTGCTGAAGAAGAAGAAGAAGATGGAGGCGACTCATCTGTGAATGGCTACGCAGTTACTCGCTTTCCCCGAATGAATTCGATTTGCGGATTAACGAAATTTATGACTATTATTAAATAATTATTATTTTTTCGTTAATGCTTTTATTTATTTTTCGATGATAAAAAGAAAATCAACACACAAGTCACAAGTGGTGTTTTATATCAAAGAAGTAGAGACGCAATGAAAAGTGAATGATGAAATGACATACTAATACCATATATAGAATTTGCAAAAAAAAAAAGAAAATTAAAAATATGAGTTTTAATTATTTCCAATTCTTACAGATATATTTTAATTATTATTTGCAAATTCATTTTATGTTGTTGATCATTTTAGGAACAATATGACCAAATAGAAAAAGAATAGAGATGAATTAAATAATAGAAATGAATGAGAACGATTGTTCTTATCAAATTCGGTGAATAACAATTTAGTTTTATTACTCTCTAAAAATGAGAATAAATGAAAAGGAAAACTTATTTCTTATAAATGGTGTAACTTCAAAGGAGTGAAAAGAATTTATCTTTATTGTTTTGGTTACCATTTAAAACCATAATACCAAACCAATAAATAAATCTGTATACTTTAACAATATCATATTTTGATTAATTTATAAAAATCAAAATACATGGTGATTTTAACAAATATCTCAAGATCACTTATCCAACATATGTATGATCTTGCTTTAATTTATAAATAAATTCACTAGAATATAATAGGAAGATGTATTCAATTAGGAGTTTGAGGTTATTTATTAAAATTATAAATATATTGTTATTAAATTCACTAGAATATAAAAAGAAATCTAGTATTCTTAAATTTATTATTCTGAAATATATTGTTATTGAAAATATTCTATTTTTATGAATTTTATGATTTTGTAGTCATTTAAAGTGCTTTATAGAGTTTTTAGTTAGAAATTAAAACTATAATTTCATATTTCAGATAAGTTTTTAGAGTAATTTGTTAAAATCGATATAAATTTTCAATCCACCTAATTAATGTCATATGAAAAATAAGAAGATTATTTATATTGAATTCATCAGCAAGTAAACTATCCCAATTTCATGGAAATGAGTCTAATTAATGTGACTAGAAGAAGATGATTTTTTCAAAATAATAAATGAAAAAATTACCGTTATCCAAATAAAATATTTAGAACCAAGTTTAGATAAAAATAAACATGACATAGTTTTTTCAAAAGGCTATAAAACAACATTTTTTCTTTAAAACCCCAAATTAGATTTTTCCATCATAACCGCTACAAAATTATATTTTCAGTCAAAATTACAAAATTATATTTTTAAGGAAAACAGTAAAAATATATTTTCTGCTAAAATCGCAAATCAAAAAATTATATTTCTCTCCCAAAACTGCAAAATTATATTTTTTACCAAATTTGCAAAAACATATTTTCTGCAAAACCTACAAAACTATATTTTTCTGATAAACCGTAAAATTATATTTTTTTCGAAATAACAAAAATGCATTATCGCGAGAATTGCAAAATTATATTTTCCTCCAAACTATATATAACTATATGGTAAATAAAAATTAATATACTTGAACATAAAATGAAAATAAGATTAAATCAAAACATAGGGATACTAAATAAACTCATCTATTTGGAAATAGAGATGAGAAAACATACAATCCATTTGGATAGAGGAACGATGGTCTCGAATAACATCTACCAAGATCATTTGAATGGATCATCTACATCTGGATGGAGATAACATATGGAAAACAAACATCACCTAGCTACTGGGGTAAACCTTTGAAGAGAGATACCTTGAGAGTCAAGAAGGCCTTCACAATATGTGAACTTAAATCAATTATAAGCTAAAAGATCGAGATTTTCTTTGTTTCAGTTTGCATACTTGAGAAGAAATATCACATGGACTTTGCATCTTTGTGGAACAAACCTTTGAACCTGCCATTGAGAATCTTAGTTAAACGCAAATGGTAGAGATGGAAACAAATAACTTCCTCTCTGTGTTTTTTTTTTTCAAATCCCATGACTTTTACTTCATCAGAAATTTAGACAATAAAAAAGGTTTGATATGTTTATTATCACAAATCCAACACTAAAAGAATTAAGTCACGCTTCTTTTTCTCTTTTGCTTATACATGATTGATACATTCACCAAGACACAAATGAAACAACCTTTCTTTCTCTATTTGGAATTGCAAAAGGAGACTGATCCTCTCATATCTTCCACCATTTCCACATTTTCACTCCTTTGACAACAATGTACACATTCATCCTCCTACATCCTCTTCCCCATTCTTGCAAACCTTCTCGCCACTCCGAATATAACCGCCTTTGTCAACAGCCCTTTGTCCAGTGTACACGCAAGCGCAACCGCCCCTCCCACCACTAGTATCTTCGGTATGTTCTTCCCTGACGACGGCTTCTCATCTCCTGAAACCTCTGCTGTTGAATCCCTTTCATTCATAAACTCCTCCACACTCACTTTGGTGTTGATTTGAGCCATTGATGATAAACCTGCTGCTCCTTCTGCTTTGGCCCTCTGATATGCACGTAAGCCTGGCTCTATCTTCTTCACTGCACCCCACATCCCTTGTCTCACCCCGAGCTTCGCTATCTCCCACGGTATTCCCATATCTTCATGGTGAAATAGTAGCACCTCACAAGATGTCATCTCACCATCCCCTCTTTTCGATTCAACTAACACAAATGATAAAACACATGAAACCGTATCTAACATAGACAACCTACACAAATGTACATGACATTGGTAAAACTTACCTGCACGGATGCACCAGCTTGAATAGTACAAGTCAACACGCCGTGGCTTGCTTTGTCGTGGTACAGACGGATATGGTACTCCCTGAAACAAACACAAAAGAATTACACATGGAAAAAAGTCATGACTTCGCCTCCAAATCAGTATGCATCAAAACAAACTTCATATGCACAAGAATAAGAGTTTATATTATTATTATTATTATTATTACAAATTTGGGGTCATATGTAATTTTTTAGGAGACTGCTTCACTATCTATGCTCATGAGTCATGACCCTGAGAAGAACAATACCTTTGTCACGCAGTAAAAGACCCGACCAGCGTCCCATATTCTCCGACCTATAATATACTCTCTGTCACTACAAAAGAAAGGGAACTGCAACAAAAAGATTCCACATGTCAACAGAGAAACAAAACAAAAAAAGCTTGGTCCAAAGAGTAGTGGTATAAGTGTGTAACCTTGCGGACCCATTGAACAACCATAGTACCAGTGTCCTTACAAGCCTCAAGCGTAGAAGAAAACAAAAGCATATCATCCCACTTGGCACGGAAGTCATCATCCCAGAAGAAGTCTCTCACCATCTCAGGAGTAGCATCTTCAAACACAGTTCTGCTACGGTACTGTGGTGGCCCATCATGAGGATCTCTTCTCCAAGCTTGGTAAGAGAAAGTTGGAGTAGACCGGTCCATCATTTGAATCCAGGAAGGACCACCGTCTTTGACCTCAACCAAGTTCCAAAGATGCCTAAAATCATCACCGTTGACAAAGCCAGATTCCTCTTTATATAGCTGCGGAGATTCAAATGAATGGTTGGTGGTGGTAGTAATAGTAGTAACGGAGTTGTTATGGTGGTTGTGGTTGAAAAAAGTGAAGAGTTTATCATCTCTAGCCCAGCTTGGTCTCCACACCCAACCCACCAAGACACCGATAAGGACAGCGATCCAGAGCGGTGCTATAAAAAGTAAGAGGTCAGGGAAGAGAGAACTCAACTCCATCATCTAGACCAAACTTAGATGATGGAGAGATGAAGTAATCGGGATGATGCTTGGAGGAGACGAGGAGGAAGAGGAAGGAGAGAATAAAAGAGATGGGTAAAAGGATAAGGATTAGGATTTTGGGGGTGGATTTCTGTAGGCCCGTTTTTCGATACAGTTTTTTTTTTCTTTTTGTCTTCTTACGGTTGCAAAAAAGATAACTGTGCGCCACGAGTTTTATCATTTGGATTCTGTGGTTGTCTTTGGGCCTTTGGCCCACCTCCTCATCCTTTTGTTTCTATTGTACCTAATCCAATAAAAATGTTATTTTGTATTCATTGGATTGATCAGCCTAAAGTTTGGGTTCAAATTGGAAACTAAGACAGTTCAAATTCGAAACTAAGACCATGTTTATGTTTATTGTAGAATTTTTAGGTGAAGTTTTTAACTTTTATTAAGAGCCGGTTCTTAATTTTTAATTAAGAAAAACTAAGAACTGATTCTTAAATAAGAGTTTTAAAAACTGATTTTTAGCCGTAAAAAAAAAACAAAAAAATAATGAAAATTCAAAAATTAAAAACCCTACTTAAAAACTCCGCAATGAAGATGGCCTAACATCTCATTTGAGTATTCTTTGTTCAAGAATGAGATTTGCGGAATAGTATTAGATAACAAAGGTTCTGTTTACGTTTTTTAGGTTAGGCCATGTTTAGTTGATTAACGTCTGTGTCTCAAGTGGATTTTATGTCTGACCTCTTACGAGGATGGAGCAGAGCTTCATACGCTTCCTTGCAACCACCATAGAATTGTTGTGTGTGTCTGAGTTCTTATGAGGATGGAGCAGAGCTTCATACTCAACCACCATTTCCATTCAACTGCATCGTTAAATGGCTTAAGATGAGAGAAACATGCCCTCTCTGCAAACACAACATCCTTAAAGGAACCACCACTGATCAATCTTGAAGACGATACCTACTAAAGCAGAGACACAAGTTCCATTTCCTCAGCTAAAACTCTTCTATATATACGTATACAACGCGATCAAATTCATGTATCTTTTGTTAAATGTATCCATTTCTAATGTAAAAGATCACATTTAACAAAATCACCAGTAAATTCAAGTACAGGTCACTTCACTGTCACATTGTTTACTGCAATTCTCAACACTTACTACTGTTACAAGCCCTCTGGTTTGCATATCGAGTAACAACTCTGAAGCAGCAGTCACGTCTCCCTCTTTTTCATAAGCTCTAATCAAGAGATCAAACACAGCTGAATCAGGGCTGATCTCTCTTCTCAACATTTCATCAAAAACCTGTCTAGCCTCCACCATCAACCCCTTGCTAGCTAAACCGTTGATCAATGTCGTGTACGTTAACAAGTCGAGCTGGAGACCCTCTTTAACCATTTTGGTTTTTAATTTAAACGCACCCACCAAGTCCCCTTGCTTACACAAACCAGCTATCCAAGAAGTGTACATGAACTTATCCGGAACAAGTCCAGCCTCTGAAACTTTGCTAAAGAATCTCTCAACTTCTACAAAGTCTCCTTCTTTGCACAAAGCATCAATAAGCACAGTGTACATAACATCATTAGCTTTCTCTTTGCAGAAATAAGCTATAGCTTCATGTAGTTGACCATTCTTCGCAAGCCCATCCATCAAAGTCGATAGAGCTACAACATCAAGCTCAAAGCCTCTCTCTATGAACTCATTGTACACCTTAACCGCATCCTTCATCCGCCCGGATTTAAAATAACCATTCATCATTGCTGTCAAAATCATCCTATCAGGAACTAAACCACTTTTCTCCATATCATCTACCACCTCTGCTGCCTCCTTTACTTTACCATTACCGCAAAGTCCTGATATGATTACACCGTAAGCAGCAATATCAAGTCTCATCCCTTGGTTAAGCATTCTCGCTAGAAACTTCATGGCATTAACATCATCTCCTCTCTGGAAACACCCGTCGATAATCGCGGTGTATACAAGAGAGTTAGGCTCCACTCCATCCTCCTGCATCCGCGAATACAACTCCACAGCTCTCTGCATTTCCCCTTGCTTACAGAACCCATCAATCAAAGCACTATAAGTAACCACATTCATAGACATCCCAACGCGTCTCATATCATCATACAACGAAACCGCAACCTCCAAGCCCCCGGATTTGCAATACCCATCAATCAAACAAGTGAAAGTAACCACATTTGGAGTCAAACCATCTCTCTTCATAAAGCTAAAACATCTTAAACCCAATTCTAACTCTCCGGATTTGCAGAAAGCATCTATCCAAGTACTATAAGTAACAACATTCGGCGAACAACACTTGAACATAACACCCATATACACAAAAACCTCCATCAACATCTTCTTCTTACTAAACCCTTTAAACAAGGAGTTGAAACTAACCACATCAGGTTTGCAGATAAACCCATCAGAGACTCTTAACCTCTCCAACACCAAACTAGCCCTACCCATATCTCCGTTTCTACAGTACCCATCAATGAGAGAGTTATAAGACACAACATCTGGTAAAGATCCGAACTTTGGCATGCCCTGAACGATGTCTTCAGCGAATTTGACCTGTCCTGATTTGCAAACAAGCGATACGATTGAATTGAAGGAAGAGCGGTGAGGTGTGTAGCCTCTGGAGACTAAGTAAGCTAAGAGTTTGAGAGAGAGGACGCCGCAGCTGGAGTTGATGAGGTGGTGGATGTGCTTGTTGCAGGTGAGTGGGTCTGGGAAAGACGAAGACTTTCTCAGGCGAGAAAGAAATTGAAGAGCTTCTCTGATCATTCATGGACATGGGATTCTTCAGACGATTCGAAAGGTTAAGACTTTCAAAGGGTAAAATCTCATGGAAGGAGAGGCTTAAACCCTAGAAGGATAAAAGAAGCGACCGGGTTTCGTTAAAAACCGGTTTCGGTTATATTGAGGTCTCCAGCCGCCCCTTTACTTTTTAAGGGGTTTTTGTATTCCAAAGGGTTTATAGCGATTTTAAACTCCAACTATTTTTAATTCGGATGGAAAACTATATTAAATTTATGTTTTTAACCTTCAACTAATTAATGTTATGTGTTACACTTACTCGTTACAAAATCGGTTTTATCTTAACGGAGACCGTTATTTGAAAAAGAAACATGTGATCTTATGAATATTCTTAGTGATTTAAAACCTCAACTATTTTTTTAATTGGATGGAAACCCAAAAAATTTTATGTTTGTTAGAACCTCAATTATTACATCTTTAATGCCTTTAACTTTACGTAAAAAATATTTTTAAATGGAGAATACATTGTTTTCATTTTATTACAGTAACGACATGAGATTCTTAAACACTCTTTATCAATGGGAAAGATACATTCACCATTCATCCCAAATAAAAGGATATTTTATCTTTTCAAAAACCATCGAATGTGAGATAAGTAAAAAAACTCTGTTGTTTCTATCTAATTGTTTTCTCTCATGTTCATCTTTTTTGATAAATTTTAGGTAAAATTTTGAGTGTGAAGAGATTGATAACCTAAGTTACTTAACATTCCAAATTTCCTTTTGATAAATAAATGCACATGAAAGAAAAATTAATATTAGAACAACAGAGATTTTTAACTTACTTCATTTTCTATGGTTCTTGAAAAGGAAGAAAATCCTATTTTTTTTTATTTGGGGATAATCGTGATTGTTCATGCCGGTGATAAAAAAAGGGTTTAACCATCTTGTGTTGTTTCCGTGATTAAATGAAATGTTGCGATCCAGTTTAACGGGCTCCATTTAGAAAAAATAATTTTATTTACGGATGGTTAAATGTATTAAAGATTCAATATTTGAGAGTTTAAAACATAAATTTTAGTTGGGGGGTTTCATCTGTTTTTAAAATAGTTGAGGGTTTAAGTCACTAAAATATTGTTGATTTTAAGCATTTCGTGAAACGCCGCGTTTCAATTTAACGGTCTCCGTTCAGATAAAACGATTTTATTAACGGAGGGTTAACGGCATTAACGGTTTAATAGTTGAAGGTTTAAAAACATAAAATTTTAGTTGAAGGTTTTCCATCCGATTTTAAAATAGTTGGAGGTTTAAATCACTATAAACCTTCCAAAAACTCTTTAGACCATTATTAAATTCAATCTCTTAAAGTGGATTTTTTAACATAAATTTTTTTTTATATATTTTTCGATTAAAAAATGATTTTTAGAGCACTATTAATGGGAGCTCTTAGTGAATTCTTAAAGGGTGGGAGCCACTAAAAACCAAAAATCATTTCATAAACACCCTAAATAATAGCCACTTTTTACTTGTTCTTGCAATGTTCATGTGACACGTAGTGGTCCGCGATTGATTCGTTTTACTTCTTTTTAATAAATCAGAAAGAAAAATAAGAAACTCAATAGGTTTAGGGTTTATGGTGCTCTTATATCTCTTATTTAAAAACAAGTTCTTAAGTTTTCTTAGTTAAAAGTTAAGAAACGTCTCTTAGAAAAATTAAGAATCTCACCTTAAGAAACTAGAATTAATTTTGCTTTTAGTCTTTCAAAATTTAAGGTGGCATATTGTTTACTTTTAATAATATTATCACTTTAATATCAATAATTATATATGTTTTCTAATTATATAAATAACTTTTGTATATCATACTTTAGTATCTACCATTATGTTTTTAAAGATATTTTGATTAAAATAATTTATTTATAGTTATATTTGATTATATTTTAAAAAATTTCTTTTTAATATTTTTTAAGATAACATGCTTTATTGATTTTTAAAATGATTATAGTTAATTATTAATAATACTAAGAAGTAAAATATAAATTTTTAATTTAGAAATAAATAGAATAAGACACTTTCGTCCGTTTATTTTGAAAGTATTTCTGTTTTAGTAGCTAACCGAATGTGACCGGACAGGTTATCACCAGATAAATAATATAACAGGTATACCGAAACTTTGGTACTACATCGTGAGCTACATCACTCACTTTAAACCAAACAAAAACTTAAAAATCAATCTCAAAAACATCTCAACGCTGAGATTTTAAATTTTCACGGCTCGAACTCGTGAACTTGTTGAAGAACTCGGTAGATTGTAACGTTAGAACTTGTAGACGTGGTTTCTTCAACATGAGACCGAAGAGTCGATGTCGGAATCAAAGATCTCGTGAAGAAACTGTTCTTCTCTTCAACGAACGAGTTGTGTCTCTTCCTTACGTTACGTACATGACGTGACTGTGGGTAAACCGGAGTGTCGCAGCTTGCTCTGTGTTTAACCCAACCCGGTTTTGCTTTCTCGGTTGAGTTCTTCACAATTAAAATGGATCTTTATCATTAAGTGAAAAACTTAGTGTAACTTCAAAAAAGTTCAAACAAAACCAAACTTACGTGGATGAGAGAAGATGAGATTGGTTCAGGACACTTAACCGGACGATCTTCTTCTTCCGGTTCAACCGGATGCTCAACCGGACAAAATTCTACGTCGAGTTGGTTGTTCTCTTCATCGTATTCCAACAAAATTGTCTCATCCACACTAGCTGTTTTTCCCTAAACCAGTCAGAGAAAACATGAGAAACATTAAGAAAATGGATTAATCTTAAAAAGGTTTTGTTGTAGTTTTCAAAAATAACGTGTCCAATTTGGTAAAATGACTAGAGTCAGAGGGTTTACGTCCAAATTACAAAGTAAAGAAGGATTTGGTTAGGGGAAAGAAAAAACTCACTGAGAGATCAAAGTCCATGAGCTTGATGAAGATGTAGGAGATGAGAGAGGAATGTGAGAGTGTTTATGTGTTTAAAAGGGTAAAAAAAAAAAGAGAAAGTGCAGAGTAAAAATAAATAAATAAATAAAAGTTGGTCTAGCATGAAAAGGAGTGATTTTTAACCCCACAGTGAAAAAAGATGTGAGGCAGAAATAGATTCCTTAACCTCCCACTATTTTTTCTTTGCTTTTTTAGGGTCATTTTCACATAATTCAAATGGTGTATGGGTAACAAAACTTTTGTAGATCTTTTTTTATTAGTAGCAATTGGTGCCAACTCCAGAACATGAAATGTATAAATAGTGTATAAAGTAAATTTATCAAATCTTTAAACTACAACAAAATGAATTGTAACCCAAATAATTATTTATAAAATTTTGCTAGAGGACATTGAAAACATTTTTCAAATGACAAATCACAATATATATTTATCCAGATAGTTTAAATTAACATTTACAGAAATAACAGCTTATATAGTTATATATATATTTTTATCAATATAAAAATAAACTAAATGTAGTTTTTATGTATTTATTGAATTTTATCACTATTTTTCCAGGGTCTAAAAAGAAGATTTACAGAACTACCAATGTATTATATTCACGTTCCTGCTTTTAACAAAAGGAGATGTTATCTTTCTTTGAAAATCCGAACAATCTTTCGCTTTCTTTCATGTCTTACTTCTTTTTTTCTTTGAATAAGATTGGTGATATTGGGTAAGCTATGACTAGTATTCCGTTAAAATTGCAAATCAGATAAATTGCAAAAAAGAGTAATAGCTAAAGCCGGTCGTTACGGGGGGAAAAGCATGAGGTCGACCACTTTACTTTACTCAACAAGCCGTTTTGTGTATGGACATAGAAAAGCATTTTTACTATAAATACACAACTCCACTGTATAAAAATAACGATATATATACGGTAAAAAGGTTAGCGTAATATAATCTATACGTAACGTGTTTAAGAGTGGGCTTTGGTCTACAACTTTTACTCTGTCAAAAGTATTATCAAGCATGGTACTGGAGTGAATACTACATAAGTTGACAAGCCTCCATTCAATCAAACATGGATAGAGAGTTAAAGACATAAATATATTATGGACAAAATATTGAAACTCGGATAGATAGCTTGAGGTCAAAAATTAAATTCAGATATTTCAGTTTCATTTTATTACATGTACAACTCATAACAGTCAACATGCAGTCCTGTTAGACTATCTGTTTTATAAGAACTCGTAATTATAACAGAAAGAAAGCAACCGACAAAAAAAATTGTCACGAGAAAACAAAATTCTAAATTGAACTTTTCAAGAAACAAAAAAAATTACGAGAAAATAAAGATGTGGAGAGACGCCACCGAAGGTATAAAGGACAGACTCAGACTAATCACGATGGCGGTGATAATTTTATGGTGGCGATTATCAAAGTCACAACGATCACCCTATGTTCTGATAGTTTAGGTCGGGTAAGTTCAGTTCAACCAAAGTCTTGTCGAATTGAACCGGAATTTTTTTTGGGTCGGTTAGGTATTCGAGTAGTTCGGTTTTAAATTTTTTGACCGAAACTAAATGAAGTTTTTAGATTCGTTTATATTTCGGTTAAAATCGGTTAAATTCGGATTAGTTAGGTTAGTTTGGTTAAAAATTTTGGTTAATTCTGTTTTGAAATTTGGTTAACCAAAAAACATTTGGTTAACAATAATAAACCGAACTATTTAACAACAAGAGAATATTCAAACTTAAGCCAAATAACGAGTCTCAAATGCAATCCTTTTATCCACAGAAACATCATGGATGCTAGAATATATTTTTCTGTACAAGTGATACTTTGGAGTTTAGATCCATTTTACTGTTCCATTGTTAATAGGCCCGAACAAATTATCACATGGAGGCCCAAACATCACCTAAATCATAGTATAATTTTAATTGAAAGTACATGGATATATAGTTATGGCCCACCAATCTTTCAGTCCAATAAATAATCACATTTTAACAAAGCTTTATTGTTGTTTACTGTAGTATATTCTTATCTTAATTAGATCTTACATTTGTTTGACAAAAAAAAAATAGATCTTAAATTTAACCAGTACAAAATACCACATTGGTATTATATATTTTTGTATTTTTGGAAGCTTTTTAAAAATAATGTACGTATCCAAACTTGTGGATGAAGGCATGAAACCAAAATATCCGAATAAAATGAGTAATGATGAAATGTTCTTTCTTCCAGATAAATAATTAAACTGTTTTCATTATGTATAAAATGAAGATAAAAGGAAAAGATAAAAAAGAATCAAATGAGGAGTTGGGGGAGATGATGGCATGTGAATTAGGAGCATGTGACTTGATCCCTCTTTTCCAACTCAAATCTCACCTTCACATTAAATAACAACAAAAATATTCAATTTGTATTAATTTTAGGCCTACAAATATTAACGATACTATTTATGATCTCTCTTATCTGAATTCCAATTTTAAGCTCCAGGAAAATTAGACTAATTGTATGCACTGAATACTGTTAATTGCTAAGTTGATTAGTAAGCATTACAATGTTCTAGGAAAAAAAATTGTTGGAGTGAAGCAAGTGATTAAGTGAGATTCATCTCACCGTAGGAAATGATTACACACATTATTTCATATTTTTTCTTTATGCAAAGGCTGTCACCGTAAGATCACATCCATTTTCGTTTTGTTGGTTTTATTTTGCCTTTTGTTCCATTACTTAACAATTGCTTTTCAAAAAAAATAAAAGTACGTAACAATTGTATTATTAAAAAGAATAGAAACGTGTTTGTGTTTAACCACGAAACTCAGCTTGAACACAACACGACTTGTATAAAGAATATCTCTCTTTATTATGTTTAGAAAATAGCTCAAAACTAAACACTTCAATCTATTCTATTGCCTTATCATTGACACAACTCATCAATGATATATATAGTGCTAGATAACTCCTATTTCCTATAGTATTAGATAACTCCTAATTCTATAAGGATTGCACTAAACATTAGTTCCTAAACCAACTTGTTATAGGAAACTTAGACTCCAAGCTATTGAGGCTTATCTCCAACATTCTCCCTCTTAAGCTTCAATTCGGTCTTGGACATGTCTTGAACTCCTATCAAGTTCCTCATCTCAGTAAACTTGATTCGCGCCAAAGCTTTAGTTAAAATGTCCGCCTTTTGTTCAACTCCCGGAACGTGTTGTACTTCGACTAGCTCCCTGTCGATGCATTCTCGTATGAAATGATAACGCTTATGAATATGCTTGCTCTTACCATGAAACACCGGATTCTTGGTGAGTGCAATTGCAGACATGTTATCAATCTTTATGAGAACTTGTGATGTGTCAAAGCCTGTAATCTCGCTTAACAGATCACGTAACCATATCGCTTGTCGTGCTGCTTCTGTTGCTGCCATAAACTCGGCTTCACACGTAGACAATGCAACTGTGTCTTGCTTCTGTGAATACCACGTGATTGGTGATGATCCATAGTAGAACATATGGCCAGTAGTGCTTCTTCCATCGTCTTGGTCTATGTTATGACTACTATCACTGTATCCAGTGATTTCTTTTGATCCTCCACGCTTAAACTTCAAACCATATGCGACAGTTCCCTTGAGATATCGTAGTATCTGCTTCATTACTTCGCCATGTGATTTGCGAGGGCTTTGCATATACCTGCTTGCGACTCCAACAGAGAAAGCTAAGTCTGGACGAGTGTGTAACAAATACCTTAAACATCCGACATTCCTTCTATAGCTCGTAGGATCTATCTATGTTTCTTCTGTAGCTTTTGAGACTTTCAGTCCAAACTCCATAGGTATCTGAGTCGGATTGCACTTCTCTAAACCTGCTTCGCTTAGAATTTTCCATGCATAGCCTTCTTGTTTAAGCTCAATTCCTGTTTCTCCTTGAAACACTTCAATACCAAGATAATAAGTGAGTTTTCCGAGGTCTGACATCTCAAACTTAGATGACATTCCTTTCTTGAAATCACTTATGGCTTTGAGACTATTGCCAGTGACGAACAGATCGTCGACGTAAATAGCAACGATGAGAAGCGTTCCTTTCTCTTCCTTGCGATACACGGCTGATTCTTTTGCACATCTTTGGAAGTTTAGACCTTTCAAGACTTCATCTAACTTCGTGTTCCAAGCTCTTGGAGCTTGTCTTAAGCCATACAACGCCTTTGTAAGCTTATAGACTTTGTGTTCTTCGCCTTTGACTTCAAAACCTTCGGGTTGTTCAACATAAACTTCCTCCTTTAACACACCATGTAAGAAAGCTGTTTTGACATCTAAGTGATGAATTTCCCATCCATTCGATGCTGCTAATGCACTTAGCAATCGTATGGTTTCTATACGAGTTACCGGTGCAAAAACTTCATCAAAGTCTATGCCAGATTCTTGTACGTATCCTTTAGCCACTAATCTCGACTTGTATTTGTTGATAGTACCATCTGCATTCTTCTTTATCTTGAAAATCCACTTGAGACCAATAATCTTTATTCCCGCTTGGTTTATCAACTAAAACCCACGTCTTGTTTTTGTTGATCGAGTCAATTTCTTCTTTACATGCTAGTCTCCACTCCTTGTGTTATTTAGCATCTCTGAAACATCTTGGCTCGTTGTTGATCAACAAGAGTAGAATCTCACATTCCACTGAAGCTTGAAGTATGTAGTCATTAAGATAATCAGGACGTTTTATTGTTCTGTCTGATCGTCTTAATTGAGGTTGAACATATTCAACTTCTTCAGTTTCTACTCCCTCTTGATCATGTTCTTGTTCAAGCTCGGAATGAGGTTGAACAGAGTCAGACGTATCTGTGTCTTCATCACACACGTTTTGAGGATTTCCAGCATTGTATGGTCCATGACCTTCATCAATAACGTCTCCCCACGTCATTTGAAACATACCTGGATCGCCTCCATCATCTCCCTTCCAGTTCCAACTAGTTTTCTCATTGAAAGCTACATCTCGGCTTACAACGATTCTTCTAGTTGAGGGATTATACAACCTATATGCCTTGGATCCTGGCTCGATTCCAAGATGCACTAATGGTTGTGATCTATCGTCTAGTTTCTTGAGGTTTGCTGCTTCAACCTTCGAGTAAGCTAGACAACCGAAAACCTTCAAGTGTTCAAGGTTCGGTTTCTTCTTTCTAAGACATTCGTATGGAGTCATGTTAACAAGGGCTTTTGTAGGCACCCTGTTAATCACGTATGTTGCATGACGCACTGCTTCTCCCCATAAGTAGTTTGGTACTTTCATCGCCTTGAGAGTGCTTCGTGTCATCTCCATCAACGTCCTATTTCTCCTTTCCACGACGCCGTTCTGCTGCGGTGTGTAAGGAGCTGTGAGATGCCTCCTAATCCCACTTTTGTCACAGTACTCTTGGAACTCTTTTGAGGTGAATTCACCTCCTCTATCAGTTCTCAGAGTAATGATCTCTTCTCCAAGATCCTTCTCTATCAGACTCTTAAACGTCTTGAACATACCAAAACGCATCACTTTTTTCTTTCATCAAGATCGTCCACATGTATCTTGAGAAGTCATCAATAATGACAAATATGTATCGGTTATGTGCGATGGTTGGTGGTGTTATCGGCCCACATAAGTTCGAGTGGTTTGGATGCTTGGTACATGGTTGCCTTTGGAAACGCTTGACGTGTTTGTTTGTCGACCAAACACGATTCACACATCTTTTCTCTTCTCTGATCTCTGGTAAGCCGTAGACCATCTTCTGGTTGGACATGGCTTTCAACGTTTTGAAGTTTATATGTCCCAACCTTGCGTACCAGTTCCAAGTTTCATCTTCAGTTCTTGTGTGCAAGCATATCGGTTTTCCAATCTTCAGACCAATTTTTGTAGAGTCTGTTGGACGACCGTATAACTTTCACCAAGAGTCTTCCACTTGGATCATGTAGAGTCAAGTAATCTTGTCTCATTCTGACATCGCAACCAGCTTCCGTAGCTTGTTCCAAACTCAAAATATTGCTCTTAAGCTCGGGGATGTAGTAGATATCTGTGACGAGTTGTTGTTCGTCCGCTTTGCTTTGAAATAAAATCGATCCTTTCCCTCCTATTTCAATGCATGATCCATCTCCGAACTTAACTTTACCTTTTATATTTTGGTTGAGCTCCGAGAAGTATTGCTTGTTTCCGGTCATATGATTGCTTGCTCCATTGTCGAGGTACCATATTCCATCTTCATCCTTAGGGTTCACGTAATTCTTTGGAATGACATTCTCTTCATTCAAGAATACAATTTCGTGCATATAGAGGGCTGGATCAGCTACTTCTGTCTCTGTTTTATTTGCCTCCTCTAACTTTTGTAATCTTTCTGGACATGTGGAAGCCCAATGTCCAGGTTTATCACAACGAAAGCAAATTAGAGGTGATTTTTCTTTCTTATCTTTCGATTGGAGAGAGTGATTTGTAGAACGTTCTTGTGAGTTGTATCTTCCTCTACCACGTCCTCTGTATCCTCTACCTCCTCTACCACGACCTCTATATCCCCTACCTCCTGTAGAACTTTGTTGTTCTGAGCTTGCAAGTAACAACTTTCCTTGCGATTCTCCATAGTTCTCTTCCTCTCTAATACGTTCCTCATAGGCCTTGAGTCTTCCTATGATTTCCTCGAATCCTGTCGTCTTCAGATCGAGTACTTGTTCGAGAGAGGCAATAATATGGATGTATTTGCTTCTAGGTAGACTGTTGAGAAACTTCTTCACGAGCTTGCTTTCTTCAATGGTTTCTCCTAGGGATGCAGCCTTTGCTGCTAACTCTGATAACTTTCCAGCAAAGTTATCTATTGTTTTTGAAGAATTCATCTTAATTCTTTCAAACTCTGACATAAGGGTTTGTAGTCGTGCCTCCTTGACACGCTCAACCCCTTGATATCGCTTGCTTATCGCCTCCCATATCTTTAACGGTGAGTCTTGTTCGCCAACTTGCAGTATAAGATTCTCCGGAATGGACTGGAATAGCAACGCTGTTGCGATATCGTTCTTGTTCGATTCATCTGTTCCAGGTTGGACAGCTTCCCAAACCTTATGAATCCGTAACAGAACTTTCATCCTTATTGACCATACGGTGTAATTCGTAGAGGTAAGCATAGGACACTGGATCGAGATCGTTTTGTCAAACTCCTTTTGACGTGTGGTTGTTGTAAGATCTCCCATAGCTCGGTTTTCTTACTAACAAACGATCGATCAAAACCTCGTGCTCTGATACCAAATAAAAGGAATAGAAACGTGTTTGTGTTTAACCACGAAACTCAGCTTGAACACAACACGACTTGTATAAAGAATATCTCTCTTTATTATGTTTAGAAAATAGCTCAAAACTAAACACTTCAATCTATTCTATTGCCTTATCATTGACACAACTCATCAATGATATATATAGTGCTAGATAACTCCTATTTCCTATAGTATTAGATAACTCCTAATTCTATAAGGATTGCACTAAACATTAGTTCCTAAACCAACTTGTTATAGGAAACTTAGACTCCAAGCTATTGAGGCTTATCTCCAACAATTATATCTAATGGTTTTGTGTTATTTTATTAGGTCATTATCTGTTTAATTTTTCAACGTGTACGTAAAACTTGGTGAATGGAAGCAAACCTGGTAACTTTATATAGTAGAAGCGAGCTAGCTGATGAAAAAAATTGTAATTGGTTGTGATCGAGAAACTAATTTAGATTATAAAAACAATTAATAGACAGTTTTCATAAGAGTTTCAACAGTAATAAAAAGAAAAATTAGTAAAAGTATTAAGAATTTATTTTTATCGACTAATCTATGTATAACTCGATTAAGTTTCGTTGTAAAATACTTTTCCCATCTGCTGGTGAAACCTGTTACGTGCCTAAGGAATGAGTGAAGAAGAAAGGCAAAAGCCTAAAAGGAAACGACAGTCGACAGTGGAGAGTGGAGGAAAAAGGGTCACGTGAGTAAGAAGGTCACCTGCCGAATCTATTTTTTCTAAAGATATTTTCTTTAATCTTGTTTACATAGATCGTATAATATTTTTCATATTTACTCTTGGCTTGAGTTATTTTGATTTGCATGCATTATGATTTACTGCCTGCCTTTTACTAATTTTTTGTTTACTTCTCTTAAAACTGTATGGGCAGCAAACCAAGGTTCTGGTATCACAAAGGGGTTGGTTTCTTTGTGCACCGGGTTCAAACACCCTTGTTACGGAGAGTTATTCTTTAAATCGGAATATCTAAAGACAGGCTCCGGATCAAGAGGAGATTATGGGCATAATATCCGGAAGTCTCACTGTTTATACAAAAACAATTGTATGGACAGCAGCAGTACATCCAATATATAAGCCAAATAGAAAACATAATAGTTTGCCTGCATTATTGAAAACATAGAATTTGATATTTAATGCAATTATGCAATTATATCCTTGGATTATTCGCAAGAACCATATACCTTTTTCTCCTTTGTTTCTAAGTGTAATTCTCAAAGAATATTAACATTGAGTCATGTAGTTGTGGGCCAACCTTGGAAAATGATGACATAATATTCATATATATTTATCAATGACAAATTTTCTAAAACTGTCTATATCTTATTGAATTACTTTAACAATGATGGAATGCCAAGATATGTATTAGTAACACTATTTATAGGACTTGAGAGAGACAGTCAAAAAGTTAATCATCCAAATAATTTGTTAACCTAGTTATTTAATAGTTTCTTAAATCATCTAAGATTAAGAATGACGCCATATTCATATATAAAATTCTTGGACTCTTAGGAGATTTCAGGTTTGTTATATGTTTGATACCACTTTTCAAAATCACTCTAAATAATAATTAATTTTATAAATATCTTAAATTTATGATAAAAAGATAAATTAACTTTTTAATCATATATAAATGTTTATGAATAATTTATAAAACATTTTTTAAGTTTATAAATAAATTCTACCTCCTAAGTATTAAACCTTAAACAATCATATCATTAAACACTAAACATAAATGTAAGAATATTTAAATTTGAGTATTTTGAAAATTGATAGCCAAATTAAAGTATTTTAAGCAATTTCTTATTGTTATTCATGGCAGGTAAAATCGTGTAGATAATAACAAAGAATAACCGTATTAAAATCTTTAAGAAAATAGTTAATGAAGATTCAAGAAAATCAGACAAAATCATCAATCAGACAAGATATGGGTCCAGCCAAAAATCCACATATATATCCAACAAACTCTAAGAAACAAAGTCTAAAATATAAATACAAAGTAACAAAAAGAAAAATCTAATTGTAATTCTCAATACACACATCCATCTCGCTCTCTCTCTCCATGTGTACCTATGTATGTATGTAATGCAATGAGCTATATAAGCAGAGGCAATATAGGTATCAAAGACCCCCTAAGCTGCTCTAAACTCTCAAGTGTATGAGAGAGAAAGGTTGATGATACAAAATAGCAAGAGAGAGAAAGAGAGAGAGAGAGAGAGAGAGAGAGAGAGAGAGAGAGAGAGAGAGAGACCCAAGAAAAAGCTTTCATCATTTAACATAGGAGAACTTTGAAGAGTCTAAGAAAAAGTTTTGAAAAGCTTTTGTTGCAGAAAGCTCTATATTTCTTTCTCTCTTTTTATTAGTCCTTCCTCTTCTTTGTAAAGCTGAACCTCCCACTATCTCTATTTTTTTTTTGTTTCGTCAAATCAATCTCTAGAATCCAAATACAATAAAGTCAAAAAGAAAGAAGAAAAAGTAGTGATTGATGAGAATAGATCAAGGAGCAGTACTGATGTTGGATGATGAGGCTTCCAACAAGAACACTAGTAACCCATGTTGTGTGGTTTCTTCTTCTTCTGATCCTTTCCTCACTTCTTCTGAAAATGGGGTCACCACCACAAATACATCCACTCAGAAGAGGAAAAGAAGACCTGCAGGTACCCCAGGTAATATTAAATCCCCACTTCTAAAGTTTCAAATTTTTATTTATTTGTTACCACCAAGTTAACTCATGGGTACTATTGAGTTTCCCTGGTTTTCTCTCTAAAACCCAATGGAAACACACTCACTTTTGTTATCAATGTTTAATCAAAAACATGTTCTTTTGATAGGTTAGATTTTATAAGTTAAATATTTACTTTTACTTCTTATTAATACCATTAAAGTTTATAACTCAAAGACATGTTTTTATAGTTTTATTTCAAAGATTTTTTTCCCTTATTATTAATTTAAGTTTTTTGAAGTAAATAAATTTTAAGTTTACAGGGTAGTAAGGGTTACCTTTGAATTCTCTTAAACCCCATTAGAATTTTTAACTTATGAATATAAAAAATTGAAAAAATAAATCAACTTTATTGATGTCACTGGAAATTAAAGACATGTGTTCTGATGGGGTTTGCTTCTTCTCTTCAGATCCAGATGCAGAAGTTGTGTCTTTATTACCAAAAACTCTTCTAGAATCAGACAGATACATATGTGAGATCTGTAACCAAGGGTTTCAAAGAGATCAAAATCTCCAGATGCATAGAAGACGTCACAAGGTTCCATGGAAGCTTCTGAAGAGAGACAACAACATAGAAGTGAAGAAACGAGTCTATGTTTGCCCTGAACCCACTTGTCTTCACCACGCTCCATGTCATGCTCTTGGTGATCTTGTAGGAATCAAAAAACATTTCAGAAGAAAACACAGTAACCATAAGCAATGGGTTTGTGAGAGATGCTCTAAAGGTTATGCTGTTCAATCAGATTACAAAGCTCATCTCAAAACTTGTGGCACTAGAGGTCATTCTTGTGACTGTGGTCGCGTCTTCTCCAGGTATAACTTCTTGTTCCTCTCACTATTTTGAATTTTGGACCCATTGTATCAATTATTGTTATTGTATATTTAAGAGATCATATACTTACAAAATGAAAAACATAGGTCATAAATAGAAAATTTCTCTAGCGACTCAAAACCAATATTGATAGTTATAGTACTATTTGATTTGACTGTCCCTCAGGATTTTTACTAATTTTGTGTATTGGTATGTTTCTATCACAGTTTTTTTCTAAGATTTCTCTTTGAATATTATGTTTGGTATTGTGACATAAAGCTTAATTAATTAAATTAATGGCATTGACCCCAATCTATAGAAATTAAATATTTCTTAGGCTTTTTAGTGGACCTAAACTCATGTTAATATAATATTATATTATGAGTCCTAAGTTATTTCATAGGTTTTACAAAGTGAAACTTTCTTTTGTCAACTACAATTAAATTATAAGTCTACCAATATAATAATCACTTTGACAATTCATAGCCCTATATTTATATGAAATCATCTAATTGATATGTTCCTTTTGTTTTCTTAGGGTGGAGAGTTTTATTGAACATCAAGATAACTGCTCCGTACGAAAGGTTAACCGTGAACCGCCGCCGCCGCCACAAACCGCCGTTACAGTCCCGGCCTGCTCCTCTAGAACCGCCTCAACCGCAAGCACTCCATCTAGCGAAGCCAATAACTGTGGTGCGGTTGCGGGTGCGGTTGCAGGTGCGGTTGCGACTCCTATACCACTAGAAGGGCGTCCAGTTCATATAAGAAACTCATCTTTTGCACCTTCTGTTCTCACCAACTCATCGAGTCTCAACCTTGAACTCCAGCTTCTTCCATTAACATCAAATCAAAACCCTAATCAAGAAAACCATCAACACAAAGTTAAAGAACCATTTCATCATCATCATGATACCACAAACCTAGACCTATCCATTGCTCCATCATCATCATATCATCATTACAACAACTTTGATCGCATTAAAGAAATAATGACGAGCGAACAAATCATAAAGATTGCGATGAAGGAAAAGGCTTACGCAGAGGAAGCTAAAAGAGAAGCCAAGAGGCAACGAGAGATGGCGGAAAATGAGTTTATGAATGCTAAGAAGATAAGGCAACAAGCACAAGCTGAGCTTGAGAGAGCTAAGCTTTTAAAGGAACAATCTATGAAGAAGATAAGCTCAACGATTATGCAAGTTACTTGTCAAACTTGTAAAGGACTGTTTGATCAAGCTGTTGCTGTTGCTGTTCCCGCGACGGCAGATGAGACATCTCTTGTGGTGAGTTACATGTCATCAGGGAATACTGACGGAGAGGGATCATAGAGTTTGAATAGGGTTTTAGATTTTAGTATAAAAAGAAACTAAGATATATGGAACGTTTTTTATCTGATATTTTTGTGTATTAATTACCTGGTTTTCTTATTTTTCCTCTTTTATTATCATAATTATATGATGATTAATTATTATCCTGTAAATCTTTGATCGAACTATTTTTCATTTAGTCGTTTACACTGATTAATAAAGCTAAACCTAATATACTAATACTCATATTTTAAAATAAGTGATGTTTAAAGTTTTTGTACACCGTTATTTATCCTGTTTACATAAAATAATATAAATAATCATTAATTTAACCAATAAAAATCATATTAAATAATATGAACTATCACAAACATTATATAACATTAAATTTTTACATACAAATTTAAAATAGAGAAATACCCTAAGATAACCCTAAAAAAGTTTTTTGTCACAAAAATAACTCTCAAGAACAAAAATGACAAATCTAGCCTTTTTTATTTTCAAAAAATTAATTTTTATTTTATTTTTTTCAATTTTAAACCTCACTCCCAAAACCCCACCACATAACTCTAAACCCTAAGTCTAACCTTTGGGTTAACTAATCTAGACTTAGGGTTTAGAGTTATGGGGTGGAGTTTTGGGGGTGAGGTTTAAAATTGAAAAAAAAAATTAATTTTTTGAAAATAAAAAAAGTTAGATTTGTCATTTTTGTTTTTGAAAGTTATTTTGTGACAAAAACTTCAAAAATAGTTATTTGGGAGATTTGCCATTTAAAATATCACTTAGTTCAAAACTAAAAAAAAATATTCTCTAAATGTCAATTAAATTGAAGCAAAAAGAGTAATAGATATCCATAGGTCGAAGTACTTGATTTTTAGCCTTTATTCACACAGAAAATCTTGGCCAAATCTAGAATATTAGTGAATATACAGTTATTTGGTTTTGTTTGTGTACAATTCGTGAAGCTTGAACTGAGACATTTCAAACATTTAACTGATTGATTCAATAACAGATTAAATAAAACCAACATTTAGGCAATACTTAGTTAGGTTTGGAATAAGGTTTTCAATTACATTAAATGCAAAATGGGTAAGCTATATTATTGCTTGGGACGAGTTTATATTGGAGTGATGGAAATGTACTAGGGGATATTATGATGTCGTTCTGGTCCGTGACCGTCACCCTTATAACGAGGTACATAAGCAAACACGTTTCATCTTTCGTTAGATTCGGACAAAAAGTGCTGATCTATGATCATGATAAAATAGTCCGACCCATTTTCACTTGTTGTTATTACAAATTTTAGCAAACTTTGTAGCTACTCATTTACACATATTCCTCATTTTATTTAATACTACGGTTGGCGTTATTATCCTTTTTTTAACACCTGGCGTTATCATCCATTATTCAACCAAAAAACAACAATAAGATATAACATTTTATAAGAAAATACATATTCATAGTTATAGTTCTCGCGTTACACCGGGGAAATACTCAAAATAGCCCACAGAAAGATACTCATTCCACAGATAGATAGTGCATATTTTTCTATTTAAAAGCTCAGCTACATAGCAACAGCTAATGTAAAAACGTTTTTTTTGTTGAATCAATTTAAAATTCTTTCAAAAAAAAATAGTATGAGGGAAAAGCCACACTAAACACAAAGACATGTTTCAAAACCATTCGATTTATATAATACATAGACTAATTTTAGATTTCTTTTTTTTTGTTTTAAACTTTGAATTTTAGATTTCTTAATTAATACATTATAGGGATGATCCATATTTCCAACCAAACATGTTAAGATTAGACAGGTCTATGATGTATGAAACATAAATAATAAATGAATGTCGATACATGAAAGAGAAATGCCTTGATTGAGGCATATGCATAATTATATAAAATATATAAAATAAGATGATTGCGTAGGAGAGTGGAATTAGAAGCATTACAAAAATCTAAAACCCGAGGTGGGTTTGGTTTTTAATTTTTATACATCTTTCATGACCAACTATTCGTTGCAAAAATTAGGAAAATATAAAGATTATTCATGAGAACTTTGAAGAAATATATATAAAGAAATGGCATGAATGTCTGTCTGAGAGATCTGAAGAAGTGGGTTAAGTAAATAAGAGAGTGACAGATGCCTGCCCGTTACTCCGTTACAACTCTATATATGGCACTGAAAACCATGGCGCTTTGCATTTAAAGTGCACTCAATTGCATTGATAGTGACTATTCTCTCTCTCTCGTTTTCATCATTGTGTCATAGAGGTTCGCAGATTCTGCAGCTATGTTTGTCACAGAAATATAGGTAGAGAGAGAGAGAGATAGAGACAGCATATTAGGCTTTCTCTGTACTAATGGGCAAACACATGCGTAATCTAATGCTTATATGTATATGTCTGATGATGGGTTTATGTATGTAATGGCCAAACATATATGAATATGTTTGATGATGGTTTATGTCACAAAAATAATGTGTGTAATAATTTCTAGCCGTGTGTATAAATGATGCCTTTTGAAGATATAAATATATGTATATTTTTTGTGTGTGTGTCGACTATATAAATGCATGTATATTTTGATGTGTATGTGTGTTTTGGTGTCTAATGATTGGAATGAATTGTAATACTCAGTTGCTAGAGTTAAAAATTAAACTAAAAACGAAAAGGAAGAACAAGTGAACATGCAATACCAAGACAGCTTAGCTTTTTTATCTATTAGAATGGCATTCTTAGAGGAGCATGTGCATATTTGCTTCTTTTCCCCTAACTTTGAAACGCTTTTTTTTAATATCAAAGTTACTTGTCAATGATACTAAAGAACCAAAGCTTATATGCATTATCTAATTGTTATATTTCATTTAATATCACTATTTTTGGTCAAAAAAAATAAAGTAGGGGTTTTTAACTTTTGTAAGAGACGTTTCTTAACTTTTAACTACAAAAACTTAAGATTCGTCTTTTAAATAAAAGACTTAAGAGTCGTCTATTAACAAAACAAATCTTTCAAAAAAAAAATCAAAATAAGTTAAGAACTTCGCTTTAAAAAACCGTGAATAAACATGGCTTTAGTGTGCGTTTTAAGCATTGGTTTTGGAAGTGGCTTAGAGCACCTCCATCCCTAAACCCTTCCAAAAGTCCTTAACTTTTTTTTTTTCAATTTTTTCTTTTTTTTAAAAAAAAAAAAAAAAAAAGAACCATTCGCGGGCCGACACTTGGCAGTCGGGCCAGCGAACAGTGCAAGAGTCGCCTCTTAAATGAGGAGTTTAGTAACTAAACTCTTAACTATTCATCGATGTGATAATATTGTTTATTAATTTTTTTTTTTTTTAAACCTAAGAACCTCTTAGAGGTTTAGGGATGGAGGTGCTTAGCATGAAAGTATCTGATCACATGGGATTGCCTCATACTTCCCACCAAGGAACAACCACATGCTTAATGTTTACGTCATGACAAATATATCCCTCACTTCCTTGATGGGATTTATGAGTCCACATCCCTTATCCATGGGTATTTACGTCCTTTTAAATTGTTTACTCCTTACCTTGTTCCAAAGCGCATTTTGGTTTACAGAAAGTTCAATTTATTCTTAAATTTATAGAAATTCGAACCATGCATTTTGGTTTTTGTTTTTTGGTTCTTGGTTAGGTTCAACCCCGAACAATAAAAATTGAAAATTTCGGGTATATGTTTTGTTCGGTAAAAATTATGTTTTGGTTTTGTTTTTTTGTTCAAATTCGTTTTTGATATACAAAATAATATGGAGAAATTTCAGTTCTACCAAATAATAACATAAATGATTTGTATTCGCCGGCCAAAATGTTGTACATTTATAAGTATAAACGTTAGCCGATGAGGTTTGTCTTCATTTGTTCAAATATGTGTAAAATATTTAATAATATTAAGCCTCGCTCAATTATGTAGATGGACCCTCTCTTGCCATATCCGTGTTTTGCACTGAAATTTGAGTCTTTTTTTTTTGTCCTTTTCAGTTTTGTTCTTATATACGCTCTAGTAAATTTGATTTTGGCATTTTCCTTTATTATTTAATTCCAAATCAATTTCAATCTGCAGAAATTGTGCTTTTCAGGCATTTCGATATGTATCGTGTCTGACTAAATTAATATGAAAATTTAGTGTATACTAAAAGCTTTAAAAGATTATTTTAATCACTGTATTCTATTAAATAAAATATTTCTTGGCAATAAAATAAAACATTATATATTTATTATATAACAAAGTTATCTATAATTAATGACTAGGAGGTTGTGATATTATGTATTTGTTTAATTTCCAGTTTTAAATATAGCTAGAACAACTATGTTTTTAAACAAAACGATAACCGTGTTTATGTTTTTATAAATATCTAAAATATTTTAGAGATAGTAACCATACATTAGAAAAAAGCGTAAAATATGAGATCAATATTTGTTAAAATTAACAATTTTATGATGAAAAATTATTAATATATTTTTATATTATGAAAATGTATCGTAATAGTTATGTTTATAAATAATTAGAAAATATAGAAAAAACGAATTTAAATTCATGTGAAATATATTAAATATTGAATCTAATTAAGCTTTGTATTCATCAACTTTAAATTCTGTTAAACATTATAAATTTTATATATTCTTAAAAACATATATATTTATATATAATTTAAATACACAACTTATGAAATACTGTTTGTTACTTATTTCTTTATTTTAATTTTATTACTTATCTTTTATTAAATTATCATAACATTCATTTTTATTATTTTATTTTTAAGTCTAAAAACTAAAATTTTCGTATTATATTTTGTATTTAATAGTTTATGTACTATTATATTAATATATCTATATAAATAAAAAACTACAAAAAATTGGGAGATCAACAAAATAAGGACTCCATTCAAATATTTCATTTGTTTGTCTATCGACCCGGCTTTGAACATGACCCAATCAACATCTAACCAAACAAGTAACAACTTAACTTTTAGCAAAATTTGGATCCAGCACGAATAGATTTACACGTTATCTTATCCCAAGTTCTCCTATTACCATAAACTCACTACCGCTTAGTTATCTTCAGAAATACTAGTTCATTTATAGGTGTACTTGGATATAGTTTACGCATGTGGCAATATGTTCTTCGTTGTTTTCCACTTATCCATTTTCCATTGTTTTCTCTCATAATTCAATTAACTTTTCAAAATAAATTGTTTCAACTAATACACGCAACATGCAACTCGGAAAATCATATGGAGTCTAATCAACCTAAAAATAATGTGAATATTAACACTCATATGCTTGTTTTGAACGTCTAGGATTATTATCAGTATTATAGTCTATGATATTTGAAATGTAGTATTCCCTCTATTTTTTTAATACATAATGCTTTTTAAAAAAATTCTTCCAACTATGTTTTTAATTTTTAATATAAAATTTATTATTATTATGTTATATGATCATATGTTTTGCATTGTCCTTATTATTGGTTGAATTGTGTTTATGTAATTAAATACTGATGTTTTGTTTTAAAAATATAAAAATTAAAATATTTTTACTCTATATGTATAATCCTAGTACGACTCTAATAAAAACAGAAGAAAGATTTATTTAGTTTCATTCTTTTCTAAACCCTTGTGAATGGCATTAATTTTTGAAAAGGATTTAAGGTTTATCTAAATATGGTTTAACTTTTTTCTTGAAACACTCATTTTTTTAAACACAAATATAGTTTAACTATTAAATTGAATTTCCTTTATTGTTAATGTACGGAATAATTTAATGTTTAGTAATAAGAACAAACTTTGTTTCTCACATAAAAGATATAGGCTGTAAGAAAGTGACAGAGAGACAGTAAAGGAAACATGCATTGTGGCATTGTTAGCTCTAAGAGAAACAAAAATTCAATGATGTAAAAACAAAACACATATACAAAATTGTGACATAAAAACAAAAATAACAAAAGTATTCTTTTGAGGATTCAATATATTTATATATATTAGATCATATGTATGTGGTTTATCAATTAGTGGTCGGTATTTTTTCCAGAAAAAGTTTATAAAAGGACGATAAAAGTTATAATTAACAGTAAAAAGATAAAATAAGATTTGAAATTTCATCAGAAAAGAGAAGGTGAAGTAAGACATATTTATTTACCTTTAATGGTAAAGAAAAGAGATAAACATGTTCAAAAAGAAAAGAAAAGAGATAAACTATTTGAGTCGTATGTAGCATGGTCCGCAGAGACAAATATACCCCGCGCCTGCAACATCCTTTCAAATTTTTACGACTTTTGCTAGATCACCCTTTAAAAATGTGACCCCATCACATCTATATATCATAATTTTGTAAATATAATTCTATTCCATTTTACGTTATAGATATTTTTTTGTTGTTTTATGAATTTAAATGTTTAAAGTTTTTCTATACTTATACTTAAATTTAAATAAATAATATTTAATAAAAAATAAAGTACAAAGAGATACAAGACGGTGTATCATTGATGAAGTTGTAAAGGAAGTCAAGGTTAGTTTAACAATAATGGAGAAGCCAAATGGAATATAAGTATATCTATCCAAATAAGTAGTGTAGTTTTAAATCCATGCCAAGTTCAAATATTTGAATATTCTTGGATTTTGAGTAACTGTATAAAAGTTATATGTAATTAAAGTATTGTTAGTGTGTTGACAAAAAAAAGTATTGTTTGTGTTGGGCTTCAAATAGGTCCAAAAGAACTTGGGTTTAGACTCATGCTCACTACTGGCATGCTCATGAATGTAGCCTTATAGACCTCATGTGCCCGAAGGATTGAAGTCATCATCGACCTAATTGTACAACTCGAAGTTACCATGTAGGTGTTTAGATCCAAGAAACTGAACAAAAGAAACTCGGTCATTTTCATCTTCAGAATATATATATATATATATATATTAAGGGAAAAAGATACAATGTAGTTAATTAATTACCCAAAAAGAGAGAAAACACTATAGTATTAGCAGAGAAAAGAGAGACTCGACTAAACAACACAAGTTTCCACATAAGCACTTACCGTAAAAGAAGTCTTTATCTACCTAAAGGAACGATCTCTTCTTCGTTCTACCAAAAAATCTCATAAGTGAGCTTTTTTTGAGGGACTGTGATTGGTAGCAACACCTTTCACTCGCATTTAATCGACCGGTAAATGTGGCGGACGAAGAAGAGAGCGGCTCGGAAGCCAACAGTTCCAAGCATGAGGAAGAAACCGTAACAAATGCAAGCCATGTAACCGAAGAAGAATGATGTTTGCATGAAACCAGACATGTCTGATCTCGCGTAGAAATAGTATAAGCAGTACGCGTAGATGAATAAACCGGTCGATCCACCGCACAGGAATGATCTGCAATATAAATAAAAATGAAGTTTTATTGCAAAACCCATTCTAAAACATATACTGTAAGGAAGATAAATCGGTTTGGTCTCACTTTCTATATTAACACTTACCTCCACCACCATTCGTGATCTTCAGCGGCAAGTTGGAAGTAAGTAAGGGCAACGGTAATAAAAGCGGTAACGATCAAGAGGATGATGAAGACGATGAAGAGGATGCTGTAAATGGTGTAGATCCTATGGCCCCAGACACTGGCAAAGATGTAGTATAGCTCGATGTAGATGGCACTGAAAGGAAGAAAACCAGCCATGGCCATCTGAGGTATAGCACTTCTGTACCATGGGAGTGGCGGGATCTCCCTGGGATACTTAGTGGTGCGGACTGGAGCTTGGAACTCTGCTTTGCTGTTTTACCAGCGATACCGCCCAGTACAAGCAGAGGTGAAGTCACTAGTGTCCATATAAGGACGATCACAACAATGGTTCCAAAGGGGAGAGCAGCGGTTGCGCTGTAGGCGATTGCCACAGTGTTTAGGAAGCAGAATGTGAGGAAGAGCGGGCCACAGAAGAGACCTCCAGTGAGCAACAAGTTTCTCACCTGACAAAAACAAATGTGAAGCTTAATTGGTGTCTGTTGAAATCAGTGATTTTGAGGGAAGGGTTTTTTTGTTTTACTTACCCAGTTCTTTCCTTCGAGTTGACAGTAGAAAGAGGAGGCGGTGTATCCGGCTATTCCAGACGTGAGAGCGTAGATGACGACCAATGCGGTGAAAAGTGCTCCTCGGTTGTATGGGTAGAACACTCCAACAAGTGAAAGCATGAAGATGAATATAGTACTGATGACATATAAGGAAAGTTACAGTTCGTAATTGGAAATAAAGAAATGTACGATCAAGAGAAGCATGTCAGGAATGTAACAAAGACTTACAGAGTGAAGAGTTGAGTACCGCTACCGAGAGATGCAGCAAAGAGGGATTTGTTCTTTGGGAAGCGGAACACGTCCCCGTGAATGTACTTCCATCCAGTTTCCTCTTGATCATCAGCAGCTTCCTCGTCTTGAGCATACCTTTAAGGACATGGAAATAAGGTTATAATTAGAAAAGATATGCGGTTTATTGACTTTGACATTCAAAACTCACTTCATGAAATCATTCTTGAGGACCCGCATCAAGATTGTTGCAAGGAAACCAGTCAAAAGGAGGACAGTGACGCAGGAGTTGATAATGGAGAACCAGTGAATCTCCAAGTGATGTGGAAGAGAAGAAGACATGGCGTACTTATCCATCCTCTTCTCAAAAGGAGTCTCTGTTTCCTTCCACTTCACAGTATACATAAACTCAGCATCAACTTCCTTATCCTCAGTAAGATCCACAAGCGAATGAGGATCCATTCTAGCATTGATCTCAATCACACGGTCGTTGTTATACAAAATCTCAAACTGGATATGCTTGTAGAGGAAATACTTGAACTCGCTCGGATCCGATTTGCCATCTTTGTCAACCTTCCCAATGAACCCCCATATAGGCAAATCATCATAGTACATCTGAAAGTAATAGTCTTTCTCAACAGCTCTTCGAAAATGTTCAACCTCCTCTCTGCTAAGCTTCTTTTTGCAGTATGTCTCAGAGTCTTTCTCATCTCTGAAGTTGAGCTTATACGGAGCACTAACGAGCCGGTCACCATTCAAAACCTCGCCAAGAGCTTCCTTCTTATCTTTCACACCCTCTGCAAAACCAAGAATCATTGGATAAGTGTGCTTCCAAAGGCTAGTGAGAGAGATTACACAGTGTTTGCTCGTAGTACCTGGAACACAGAAAGGCAGATCGAAATACCGATACGTCTCACTGCAACCATCATCATCATCATATACAACTATAATCAGTCATGTGACGATTAAATCTACACAATATAGAGCACGAATCGAAATACCAATACGTCTCATTCCAATCATCATCATCATACACAAGTATAATCAGTCATATGACAATCAAATCTACACATTATAGAGCATGAATCGAAGTTCAAGGTCACGAGAATCTATCGCAGCTTCTTCTACAGTAACCGCATGTGTAATCAACAATCAGTTTCTCTAATCCAAACCAATCTCAGATCTTAAAGTATACACAAAGATCTATCGATCAACATTACACATTATCGAGCATGAATCGATCGCAGCTTCTTTCAACAGCAATCGCATGTGCAATCAACGTTCAATTTCTCGAATCCAAAGCCTATCGATACGGAAGTAGAGTGTAGGTATCGTTCTGACCTGGGATTGTGAAACGGGCCGACCTTGTTGGCGTAGAGAGGAACGGAGTCGCCTTCCTTGTAACGATGGTCGGAGGCGTCGGATCGGACATTTCCGGCGCCGGAGAAGATGAGAGCTCCGATGAAGAGGAGCAGCGTCGTCGGTATCCTCATGGTGGTTCGGTGAGGGGGAATAGTCGTGAGATCTGAATTTTATTTTTATTTTGTTACTGCATTTCTAACAAATAAAACTTTCTGTGACATTAATTAGTGTCTTAATAGTATAGTTAGAAGACTGGTAAATAATACGAAGCAATAGAGCTTCTACAATCGATTTGTGCCAATGGGTTTTTATTTAATTGGGCCGAGGCCCAAAAGTTAATAAGTTACAACCCTCATAAACGGCCTAGAAATGGTACTTCTTTTTGTTTTTTAGATAGACTACCGGTGCCTATTATTTTTACTTTTAGTAGCTCTATGCTTTATGAGAGTTATCTTCTTATTCTAAAACGTGGCGCGGAAGTCCGATTTTCCGGCAAATAAACATAAAACGACTACTATTTGTGGTTATTTGCTATCAATTAGACGATTAAGTAAAATAATATAATTTTTTTCGTGATTTTAATGTTTAAAATCAATAAGTACTAATAAATTTATAATTACGATTTGTATAACAACTAAAACGCAAAAAAAATCCATAAATATTTCAAAAAAATTACATAATCGGCGAAACCCTAATTAAAAACGATAATTATAAAATTGCTACTCGTTGAAAAAGGTAAAATTGACTTTTCTAAGGATCAAAGAAGGGGTAGGCTTTTAAGCCACAAGATCAGGCATAACCTTTGGTTTTATTTACATAAACTGTATTTTGTATATAATTCTACATAAAAATTAAAATAAAATTTTAAAATTAATTTTCAGTTAATTCCTGATTAAAATTCAATTTTTGCAATAAAGCTCGATTCTGCAGAGCGGTTATATTAAATTGTATATAGCTATAAAACAATACTTATCCCTTTTCCAAGGAAAAAACAACACTTATCCTTTGAAACATTCAAACTATAACTTCGTAATTACTCTACAATGTAATAATTCGTTTTAATCCGGACGAAATGTAAAGACGTTTGCAATAACTTGGACATTTTTGTACTTTACTTAAAAGTCCAAACAAGTAACATGTTAAGCTGTACTTTTTGTGCTCTTCCGTTATATTATATAGTTTATTTGTATAACTGTTCCAAAAGATGACGAGGTATAGATGCATAATGTTTTGGACATTATTAGATTGGATCCATAGACTTAATCTAGTTTATAAACTCTTACCTTACACAACGGAAACTATTTTATTTTTAACAGATGTCACTTGATAGGTACTTAACAACTTATACTTATTCGATTTGGATTTGACTTACTAGGTGCCTGTATTATTTTATTATAATATATCTCACAATTGGGATTTAAGACTTAAAAGGACCTCTTATCAATCTATTTTCTTGCCGCAGCCGTCATCACGATCGTTTGAAACAATATTTCCATTGACTTATTGCCTACACGTAACTATAACAAACAAAAATTGAAGAGCTGAAAAAGGCAAACATAATTGAAGCATGCGATTGTAACTATTTATACACCTTTTTCGTTGACAGAAATAAATTTTCACAAACCTTAAAGTCAATATATATCTGGACAGTAGTAGTCCTACAGCCTATTTTTAAATTACAACCTTCAGTTTTTCACTAAATATTCCCGAAAGTTGTCTTACTTATAATAATATAGAAGATAATATAGATGATTGTTTGAACTTTATCTTGCCTTTTAACTTTATATATTTTAAATCACTACTTTATCAATCATACTATAGTTTTAAAAGAAATGAAGCTACATCAAAATTTTATTAATTTTTACTAACTGTTATTGATTTAGTGGATTAAAGACATGATTAACCTAAAAAACTTATTTAGTTTTTTTTCTTTAAAAATGAATCAATCGCGAGCTGCCATGTGTCAGTGGAACCCGTAAACAGTGTAAAAATCCTATAAAAATCGGTTATTAATTTATAGTTTTTGTAACCGATTCTTACATTGTTCATGTCTTACACGCCTTAAGAAATCTCCCTAAAGACCCCCTTTAATCATGGTCTAAAACTACATCTAATTTTTACTAACTTTTGTCATCAAAATAAAGCTACATCAAAATCTGCATCTAGTATTTTTCTAAATCTACAACAAAACGACTAAGAAAAGATTTGTTTATGTAATATTATGCAAAAATAATACATATTTCTTATTTATACTATAGATTTTTTTTTCATAATATTAAACAAATTAGAAAATTGCAGGAAAATTTATTGCTATTTAGATATTAAATTTTAAATAATTATAAAATTTTACTGATAAGTCTTGTTTACTTTTAAGTAAATTTATAAATTATAAAATTATATGCATAACATAAATTTTATTTATATATTACATTAGATAATTCTAGTAAACTTTAAAACTTATCTATTAATTTAAAAGGAAATAATTAATTGAAAATGACAATTCTCTCAAATAGATAATTTTTAAGTTTCTGTCACTAAAAAGAGTTCTCAAGAAAAAAAATAATAAAAATGTTTCACTAAATAGACAAAAAAATTCTTATATTCTAAATATATAAATATAAATAATGTTTTGAATTGTATGTTTTCAAATTTGAACTTTTATTTTTTTTCCAAATTATATCTTGGGTATTTTTTCTTTTTATTTCATGAATATTTAAAGTTCGAAATTAAAAATTATCTAACAAAATCTATTTAATTAGAAATAAAAGCAAATTTAAAAGATGATTTGTTATTATCTGTTCTCTTTTAATTAAGTTGTAAAGATAAAATAAAACATCTTCACAAAATATATTTTAATATGTGTGTTTTCAAACTAAAACAACTTAATTCAAAAAAAGATAGAAGGAATATATTTATGGGCAAATCTCCCAAATAACCATTTTTGAAGTTTTTGTCACAAAATAACTTTTAAGAACAAAAATGACAAATCTAGCCTTTTTTTATTTTCAATTTTTTTTTCTTTTTTTTTTAATTTTAAACTTCATCCCAAAACCCCACCCCATAACTCTAAACCCTAAGTCTAGATTAGTTAATCCAAGGGTTAATATTTATACTCCTTGGGTTAACTAATCTAGACTTAGGGTTTAGAGTTATGGGGTGGGGTTTTTGGGGGGGATGAAGTTTAAAATTAAAAAAATAAAATAAAAATTAATTTTTTGAAAATAAAAAAAAGGTTACATTTGTCATTTTTGTTCTTAAAGATTATTTTTGTGACAAAAACCGTTTTAGGATTATCTTAGGATATTTTTCTATATTTAAAGCCGGGGTTTTAAAGGAAAAACAGATAGAGATAATTAAAGTTCATAGTACACCAATAAAACAATGACCATTGAAAAAGTTCAAATTTCCAGCCGGCCTAGAAAATCGCATGTTTGTAGTGTTGGGAGATATTTTGGGAAAAACAAAATCAAATAATTTTAAAGCCAGTGCTTTGCTTTAACATATGATTAATCAATCACATGATCACCATCTCATCAGCGATTTGGATCCAATAAACACTATATATAAAAATATATATATAAAGATATTTAATATCCCTCTCAGCCTCAGCTTACTTATATCCCACTGAAGGTTCATCTTCTTCTTCTCCTTCTTCTTCATCAACATCCAAACAAAAAATGGCGACTGTAATCGACGCGGCGATGATGATGCCGTATAGACTCCTGGCGGAGGAGCCAGGTTCATCGGAAGGAGAATCTAGCCCCGTGGACGCGGTTCTCTTCGTCGGGATGTCTCTGGTGCTCGGTATAGCTTCCAGGCATTTGCTTCGCGGGACTAGGGTTCCGTACACCGTCGCTCTCCTCGTCATCGGATTGCTCTTGGATCTCTCGGTTCGATTTCGATCATTATTTGATCGGTTTGACAAATCTGACTAATATCTTCTTCCTTAGCGTAGTTGCTAAGACTAGTTTTGTTTTTGAGTGTTTGCAGAATATGGAACTCATCATAACCTAGGGAAGGTTGGCCATGGGATTCGTATATGTAAGTTCTTTGATTATTAGTTTCGTCTTCCTTGTGAGCTTTGTTGTGCTTTCTTAAACAATAGAAGGAACTATACAGGGAACGAGATTTGATCCTGAGCTTCTTTTGGCTGTGTTTCTTCCGGCTCTTCTTTTCGAGAGTGCCTTCTCCATGGAAGTTCATCAGATCAAGGTTACTTTCTTCTCTAATCTATAGAGCTCCTCTTGCTGTAGATAAGAAGCTAATTGCGTTGGTTCTTGTTGATCCGCGTCTGCTTAGTCATATTAGAGACAGTCTCACACATTGGAAGTTGGAATAAATCATTTCTAATATATGAGTCACTCCACTTATCACCAATTGATTTTAGGTTGGAAGCTCATGTAACTTAACAAATCGACCTTACTGGGACTCTGCGGGATACATACATATGTACTTTGTGTTCTTGTAACCATAATTGTACTCTGAATAGCTTGTCTCTCTTTGTCCGTATACATAGCTAATTTGATGAACCAAGTTATTTCTTATCGTGTTTTTATCGTCTGTTTCCGCATTATCTTTCTCACATCTGTTATAATGATTCTTGTGGTTTTGATGAATTGTTTGCATGATGCCCTTAGAGATGCCTGGGACAAATGGTGCTACTTGCTGGGCCTGGAGTTCTCATTTCAACTTTTTGTCTCGCTTCCCTTGTTAAGGTTTGTGGTAGCCTAGCACTAAGTAGACGTTGACAAACAACCTAAGCATGAGGTAATGAAATTATCTAGTATAATGCTATTTGCAGCTCACCTTTCCGTATGACTGGGACTGGAAAACGTCCTTGTTGCTTGGTGGACTCTTAAGTGCCACAGATCCTGTTGCTGTTGTTGCTTTGCTCAAGGAGCTTGGTGCTAGTAAGAAGCTAAGCACGGTTATTGAAGGGGAATCTCTGATGAATGATGGGTAATCATGCCAACATTTGCTAGTCTTCTGTCGCAGTCTGGTTATTTCATCGCAACCATTCATCACAACTTACTGATTTCTTAAAAACAAATTTCAGGACGGCAATTGTGGTTTTCCAGTTGTTCTTAAAGATGGTTATGGGCATAGTTCTGACTGGGCTTCTATAATCACATTTCTGGTTAGAGTCGCACTTGGAGCGTATGTCCTGATCTTTTCCTCTTTAATGATATCGAGTTGTTGTGTTCTTAGCATCATAAGTTCACAATGTTATGATTCTGTCTGTTTAGTGTAGGGATCGGTTTGGCTTTTGGCATTGTCTCGGTTCTATGGCTCAAGTTCATATTCAATGACACAGTCATAGAGATTTACTCTTACGATTGCAGTGAGCTACTTCGCATATTACACTGTACGTCTTGCTGTGGACTTCGAAATTTTGTGCCAATATCTTATTTTGTAGCAAATGAGAATTAACTACTGTTGCCACAGGGCTCAAGAGTGGGCTGGGGCTTCTGGTGTTTGACTGTGATGACCCTGGGAATGTAAGATTCAGCTATCTCTCTTTTTTTTTCCCTTTTTTTTCATCATGTAAGAAGGCATTTGTTATATAATAATAACTATATCAGGTTTTATGCTGCATTTTGCAAGGACAGCATTTAAAGGTGACAGCCAAAAAAGTTTGCATCACTTCTGGTATTTCTAAAGCTTTGTGGAATTGTAATTTTTTTGTTTAGCATAATTCTATGGAAAGGTGTAAGGCAGATTTTCCTGGTAACTTTTGCAGGGAAATGGTCGCATATATTGCAAATACTTTGATTTTTATCCTCAGGTAAAGCTAGAATCATATAGATTCATCTCAAGCCTGGGCCATGCCAACCCTGAGAAAATAAGCTCATGGGTAGCAACCATCTATTTACTACAATCTATCTTTAGCCGGTGCTACACTATATAAGTTACTTCTCATTTTATTTTGTAGTGGTGTTGTCATTGCTGAAGGCATTCTCGACAGCGATAAGATTGCATACCAAGGTACCATTTAATGTTGAAAGTTTGCACTGTACTTTTTAACTAAAAGTTCTGTTTAGGTTATATGGACATAGTTTCTGTCAAATTTTCTCAAACCATTTTTTTTTAAGTTGAGTCCCTAATCATTGTTTTTTTTCTCCACCTGTTTTTATGCTATTAACGTGAACAGGCCTCTGTTTGGCTCTCGACAGGTCTATTGTTCCTTTAGCATCAATTAGCATAAAAAAAAACTTGCATCAATGGTTTGAGGAAGTAATGTAGCATAACTGCCACTGTGACAGGACTTGAATAATATGTTCTGTCACCAGTCAGTTGATTATTAAGTAGATGTGAGAGGTTATACAGTGCCACGGACCATACCCACTTAAGGTGGATTTAAGATCTCAGCATCCCATTTTTTTACAGGGACTTCATGGGGATTTCTTTTTCTACTATACTTATACATCCAAGTATCACGTTGTGTTGTTGTTGGAGTTCTATACCCATTGCTATCTCTGTGTTGGCTATGGGTTGGATTGGAAAGAAGGCATTATCCTAGTATGGTCTGGTTTGAGGGGTGCCGTGGCACTCTCACTTTCTTTATCTGTGAAGGTTAGTTTTCAAGAACATTGTCAATCTTGTTCTCCTCTCTCTTGAATTTATTCAGCCATGTCGCTTCAGTCCTGAATTAACTTACTCTTGATCATTTTGATTCAGCAATCAAGCGGAAATTCATTTCTCAGCAGGGGAGACAGGAACTTTGGTAAGTTCGGAAGATAGTCTACGAGGTGTTATGCCTAAATGAATTATGGAAGGCTATCATTTCGGTCTCTTGATATCCTCTGTTGTTTGCAGTTTATTTTCTTCACAGGTGGAATTGTGTTCCTAACTCTGATAGTTAATGGATCCACTACCCAATTTGCTCTGCGCCTTCTTCGCATGGACGGCTTACCAGCCCAAAGGTCATTATCTTTTTCACAGACTTCATTTCCAAAAGTATGCACATACATAGTTAGGGGTGTATGTAAGCTTCAGCCAGCAAGACTGGCTCCAAAAATATCTGCAACTCTCATCTCGAATGCTCTGACCCCTTTATTTAATTTAAATTCTTCATTTTCTTCTTTCTTACAGCTACGAATATTGGATTATACAAAGTTTGAGATGCTGAACAAGGCCTTACAAGCGTTTGAAGATCTAGGAGACGATGAAGAGCTAGGACCTGCTGACTGGCCTAACAGTTGAAAAGTATATTTCAAGCTTAAAAGATTCAGAAGGGGAACAAGTTCATCCTCACAGTGGCTCTAAGAGTGGAAATCTTGACAATACGAGTTTAAAAGACATACGTATACGATTCCTAAATGGTAATTATCATGTCATTTTCCAACCTATTACACTATCTAATGAGTCAAATTATTGACCCTTAGTTCGAATCTCTTGTATGCATCAGGTGTTCAAGCAGCTTACTGGGAGATGCTTGATGAGGGAAGAATATCTGAAAGTACAGCTAATATATTGATGCGGTCAGTGGATGAGGCCTTGGATCGGGTTTCTACGGAGTCTTTTATGTGACTGGAATGGTCTAAAAGAGCATGTTAAGTTCCCAAGCTACTACAATTTTCTCCATTCTAAAGTTATTCCAGGGAAGTTGGTCATATACTTTGCTGTTGAAAGATTGGAATCTGCTGCTACATTTCCGCTGCATTTCTTCGCGCACATACAATTGCGAGCACAATTGTATGATTTTCTAGGTATGTATAGTTCAGATTCTCAATCACACTTTTGAAGAATACTTTACCTGTATGTATGACTGGACCATACTTGTTGATCTAATCAGAGATATTGTTTGCAAGTACCTCAACTGAACAAGAAAAATAACATTAATCCGACCCACTTTTGTCTCTTCTTTATACAGGGAGAGTAGTATCGGCTCAACTGTAATCAAGGAAAGTGAACTGAAGGAGTGGAAGCAAAAGAGTTTCTGGAAGAAGTTCGATCTTCACTTTCCTCAGGTTGAGAGTCGTGTCACTTATTTAGGGGTGATTTATCTTTCTCGTGATGAACCGCATATAATCTTGATCATCTTGGTTTGTAGGTTCTCCCGTGTTGTGAAAACAAAACAAGTAACATATTCAGTGCTGAATCATTACTCGAATACATTCAAAACCTTGAGAAGATCGGGCTTGTTGGAAGAAAAAAGAAATCGCTCATCTTCATGATGCTGTCCAGGTACCAAATTAAAGAATCAAATTCCTTCACACATTGTCGTCTCTCTCTCTCTTTTTCTAATGTTATTTCTCTTTCTGCACAGACTGGCTTGAAGAAACTTTTTGAGAAACCCTCCAATAGTAAAAACTTCCAAAGTTAAGCGACCTGATCACATCACATCCCTTATCCGGTGCTCTTCCTGCATTATGTGAACCTCTAAAACACTCGAAAAAAGAAACAATGAAAGCTGCGTGGTGTGACGCTTTATAAAGAAGGTTTCAAAGCCACTGGAGTCTGGGCTTATTTGTGATGGCATTGTTAAGGTAACCCAAATCTTAGTATTACTTTAAAGTCACAATATTGAAAAATCAATGATCTTCCTTATCACTGAAAGTTATCATGATAATCATACTACAGTGGCAAAGCAAAAGCTTAGGCAACAATCACTCGCTGCATCCAACTTTTTCTCATGGTAGTACATTGGGACTCTACGAAGTCCTCACCGGGAAGCCATACATGTGCGATATGGTTACAGATTCTGTGGTTCTTTGCTTCTTTATCAGTAGTGATAGAATACTAGCTTTTGTACGTTCGGATTCCACCATTGAAGATTTCCTTTGGAAGGTACGTCTCTATTCAAATCCATTGAAGAGAACAATCCTCTCGTGATTTCTATATTGCATCAACTTGTTTCCTTTTTTCTTCTTTCTCCAGGAAAGTGCATTGGTGCTTCTCAAACTCCTGCGTCCTCAAATATTTGAAAAAGTGGCAATGCATGAATTACGAGCCCTTGTTTCATCTGAAAGCTCAAGACTGTCATTATATGTATCTGGAGAATCAATCGATATCGATTACAACAGCGTCGGTTTGTTATTAGAAGGATTCATAAAACCAGTTGGTATCCAAGAAGAGCTTGTATCATCTCCTGCTGCATTACTGCCTTATAACGAGAATCAAAGCTTCCGTAACGTAGAAGCTTCAGGTAAATAAATAGTCACACAATACAAAGAAGAATCAAATCCTCTGTTACATTTCAGTCAAAACCCAAAAACTGTGTGTTTGGTTTTGGATCACAGGTATCATGAGGGTTAGTTTCTCCCGACAAGCAACACAATACAGCGTGGAGACAAGAGCAAGAGTAATCATCTTCAACACCGGAGCATTTGGAGCTCATAGGAGTCTACAACGAAAACCATCTTCGTTGTCATCACCAATAGCGTCAAGCTCTGAGCACCAGCTCCAGACAACTATTAAAGAACACAGAGGTCTCATGAGCTGGCCTGAAAGTATTTACAAAGCTGAACAACAAGAAGAGATCAGTAGAAAGGCATTAAACTTATCTGAACGAGCAAGGCAACTTAGCATCTTCGGCAGCAAGGTAAAAAAACATGAGAAATAAGCTAATATAGATCTAAAAAAGTTTTTGTCACCAAAATAATTTTTAACTAGAAAAATAATCAAAATAAATTTTATTAAAAAGTGTAAATATATTTTTATATCCCTTGGATTAACTATTTTAGATTTAAGGTTTAGAGTTATGGGTGGAATTTTGGAGATAAACTTAAAACTAAAAATAAAATAAAAAAGATATTAAAATTTTTAAAATATAAAAGTTTATTTTGATTTTTTTTTGTATCTATTTTTGTAACAAAAATTTCAAAAAATAATCTATTTGAGAAATTTGTCCTACGAGCATACACAATCTGAGATTGTATCGGATTGAACTTCTCGACTAACCCGAAGCGTTCTGAATCAGGTTAATCTGTACGCAAGGAGTGCGAGTTTCGGTGGGATGATCAACACCAAGCCACAAGATAACTTGTTGTACAAGAAACATCCATTAGACGCAGCGAAATCCGAAAGCTCCATGGGCCACCAGGGAGCAGGTTGAGTCCAGGAAGTTCGTGTCACAGCTTCCTGCGCAAGTAGCATCAGCAGAAAGCAGCAGAAGAAGGAAACCGATGGCGGATTCAAGCGATGATGAAGATGAAGGAATCATTGTGAGGATCGATTCTCCGAGCACGATCGTTTTCAGGAACGATATGTGAAGCATTGAGATGTTATGTAGTATAATAAAAGGAACAAAAATGTTAGCCTACAGAGTTAATGTTCAAAAGAATAAAGCGAAAACAATAGACGCTGTTTTGATGAAGTTATTAGAACAAATCCATAGACACAAATCTTATTTTCATGTTATTTACTCAAACATATTATTGTTCTTTTTCTCTTTCACTCACCATATGGTGAGTAAAATAAAAATAACTTGCGTGTGTATGTGTTTTTGTGATCTGCCAATTTGAAAACAAATCGTTCCCGAACTACTTAGTAGCCTAACGGATAAAAGTATTTTTATCCATAAACCACTAAGCTTGTATATAAATTTTGGTGCCTAAAGCTGGTTCTTCATTGATGTTTGACACAGCATACATGATGTATTCACATTTCAGTTTTGCATCCAATCCTCCGTTGATAGGCGGTTATGCATCAGAGCTCATACCAGAAAAGCATATTTAGGAGCAGCATGAGTAACCCAAACCAAACCCCTCCACTCTTAACTATATACTGATGTCTCCTCTTGGATCACCTTTTGTGTTTCTAATTAGGAAACTATTCACGTATCAAACGTGGAAACAATAAAAATTATCGAGATCAATTAGATTGACCAAATCAAAATTATTAAAAACACAGAGATAAGAAAATATATGGATGATTGAGACTAAAACAATGAAAAGTTAACATTTATCTCATATATATTATTCTATATTAATTTAGAAAACTAAGTTAAATCATTTATTATATAAATTGATGCATATTGTAATTTATTTTTCATGAGAGTTTGATATAAAGTTTCCTAAACACATTGTGTTTTTACTCAAAAGTCGAATTAAATGAGCTGAGAAGTAGATGTTATAAAATTTAACCTTTTATATACCCATAAATTAAATATAAATTGTATTTGTTTAAATTTACTCAAAACACCAATAACAAACATGAGACTATAACAAAGGGAAAGTTTGTGACCAGAAAACTCCGAGTAACATGAAGAAAAGGGTTTTCAAAGGTAGCTTAATTAGAGATAAAACAACAAAATATAAACTCATTAAACTTTTATTAGCAAATCTTGTTCTTGTTAGTCTTCTTCCTCTCCACAAACTTCTTCCAAAACATCGTAACTTCCCTCTTCGTCTCCTCCTCCGTCTTCTTAACACCATTAGCTTTTCCATTAGCCATCTTGGCGTGAACCCTTGTCGGAAGCATATCAAGCTCGTGAAGAACCTTCTCAAAGTCCGCGACCAATCTCTCGGCCAAGGTTCGAGAGAAATCTTCTCGAATCACCACTCGGAGGACGGTGACGTGCTTCGCATCCGCGGGCATCGTGTAGGCCGGAACGATCCACCCGAAGCGGCGGAGCGTTTCGGCCACTTCGAACTCGTCGTGACGGCTACTGTCTTTTAGAGAAAACGCTACTAACGGAACACCGTTTCTTTGGAGACTATGTTGAAGCGTCCTGTTTTCTCTAGTCCTTCTCTTAGGACCATCATATTTTCGCGGCAATTTTCCATAACGTTGCGATATCCCTAAACCCAAACAAAAACATTTGTATTATTCCATAATTTTATTATGGTATGACAAAATCGACTTTAAAAATTTTTTGTCCCCAAAAATAGTATCAAAGAGAAAAACACCAAAATAGCTTTATTAAAACATTTTAAAATATATTTAATCCTTTAGATAACTAACGAACTTAGTTTAGAGTTACATTTTAAGTTACGGGGGTGGGTTTGGAAGTAAGTTTTAATTTTTGTTTACAAAAATAAAATTCAAAATAAAAAGCTCATTTTGTTATTTTTTAGACTTATTTTTTTTTAAAAACTTCAAAAAAATCATTTGAGAGATTTGCCATAATTTTATTCTTTCTATTTTAGAAAAAACAAATATTTATATATACTTTTAAGTTTTAAAAAAACATATATTGTAAAATAAAATATTATGTTTATTGACTAGTGATATAAGATATTAAAATTATGTAAAAACATAATTTAATAAATCATTAATTTTTACTGTTAATATGTTTATGTATATATTGTTTCAGTTCGGTTTAAGTTTGGTTCTAATCATATCCAACACTTTTATTAAAATTACTAAATAGCAATTTTGTCATTTTGAGCTACTGACTTACCTCGAATCCAAGACGAATCAGCTGGTAGTACTGAGCAATCACTTGACTTGAACCTGGTTTATACAAACATTAACAAATTAATAATTTCCATAGTAAATAGGCAGGGCCGGACTCTAGGCACAGTGGGTGAAACATTAGTTTCGATCTCTCAAATTTTTTTTAAAGTTTTTTATATAAGAATAAACCTCTAAATTACATTTAAAAAAATGTTTAGAGCACCTGACATGCTTAATCCGGCATGGTATATGGGTTTAATACAATATTGGGTAATGTAATATGTTACCTTTGGAGAAGTTGAGAGTGAAGGTGGGTTGATCAGCGCCAAGATAATTGATGTGGAAGATAAGTTCCTCAGGCAAATCAGATTTGGTTCTCCACACAACCCCACCGATTCCGGCATATACCAAACCGTATTTGTGGCCACTCACATTATGCTCTTAACCAACGGTAACCGGAAATCCCACTCCAGCTCCGGATACAAGAACGGTGCAATAAACCCACCCACTCGCAGCATCCACGTGAATACCCGTATCCCATCTGCAAATTGCATTTTAAAAAACGTTAAACCGGAAAGAGACCGGTTAAAAATCGATTAGTTACTAGCTACGGGTTGATTTAATTACCCGGTTTGCTTGTTTTTCTCGACTAGGAGGTCATTGAGGAGCTTAACGTCTTCGAATTCTCCGGTTAACGTTGAACCGAGGATTGCTGCTACGCAAATGGTATTCTCGTCTACCATTTTCTACGCCTTTTCAGGGTCCATCACGTAATATCCTTCTCTGAGCTTCACTTCCTTAAGCTCTACCTCGAAATACCTTGCGAATTTCTCCCAGCAAACCTGTATTAAACCGGAAATTTAGTAAACCATAGACATTAATCGGGATTACTACCATCTTTTGGTTTAATATTTTAATTTCTTGTTGATTACTCTTTAATGTGAGAAAATAAATAACTAAAAGTGTATTCAATTGAGAGTTTGAAATCATTTAGATGATTTTAGGTGAATTGAGAATTTATAATGATCTTATGATTCTAGCTAAACCACTATAGAAACTCATCAATAACCATAAAATTTGAGATTTTATTTTTCTAATTATGAAATTTAACCAAAACATTTTAAAATGATTAGAGAAATAAAAAAAATCACAGCTTAAAATATTTTCAATAATATGAGTTTTAAAATAGTTTATCAAATAACAGAATTAATATAAAAAATCAAATATCATGTTTAAATAACAAGGTACTTCCTAATACTCAATTAGATTTTTTTTGTTTAGTGTTTACTTTCCGGTTTAAATTTATGTGTTTTTATTTTGGTCAAAAGATTTATGTATCAGTTAGAGAAAGAAAGAGCTAAACCAGTTAACTATTTTCTTTTGGTTTACCTGAACATTAGCTCCGGTTACGATATTGGGCTTATCATACGGAAAGCCCTTGGGCCTTACGCCTATTCTGCCACTGTCTCTTAAAAGCCAACCGGCCAACATAATCGCCTCAGACGATTCCCACGGTGCCGACACAACCGCAGCCTCGCCGTCACCAAGCGGCGCGTTAAAGAGACGCCCAATCATGTTGACGCAACGGTTCTGAAGCTCGGTGGTGACAGGGTACTCGTCCATGTCAACGTAGTTCTTGTTGATGGATTCCATCATGAGCTTGTCACACTCTGGCTCCATCCACGTGGTCACGAAGGAGGCTAGGTTTAGCCTTGGGTTACCGTCAAGCATTAGCTCGTCGTTGATGATTTTGGTACGCTGCTTCTTTTGGGATGGAGTTCTCAGGCATCTCAAATCTAATGATTGATGAAAACATTATGTTTAAAATATATGAAATAAGTCTAGATTAACATCTAATGTTCAACAAATGTTAGGTAGTAACTAATTTATAAAGATTGTCTATACCAATTGGTAGAAAATCATTTTAGAAAAATTATATAGATTATAACTGATTTGCCACCTAGAATTGTGCATATGAATCGCTAAACCGATTTTAGAACATTATTAAGGTTTTACAAGGCATGCAGAACGTTACTATTAGTTTCATGCAATACTTTAAGAAAAAGAAAAAAGAATTCATGAATACTTCATAAAGAAGTATAGTTCATATTCTACCGTGGGAGAGAGTTGCGGACGTAACGAGAAGCAAAAGTTGAATGGATTGAAACATCAGATTCCGAAGCTGTCTTAGACAAAACCATCTTCTTTCTATATGTTCACTCGAAGCCTACCAACTTTGTAATGTTTAGTTTCTGTTTTAAGAATGCGTGGAATGAGAAGACGATGAACAAATGGTTGGTTTATATAGGGGAAGAGAATGATTCTTTTCGTTTTGCGACGTGAGAGGAAGCATCTATGGTCTTTGTTTTTTTTCTTTCAACCTATGCGTCTTTGTTTATGGGCTCCCTTCTACTTTTTTCTTCCTACTAATACTTATTATTAATTAATATCCTTTTTGTGCACATATTATATTATAATATCAAGAGCAACGACATGCATTAATTACTTTATGAAACTGCCTATGCAATAAATTAGTTGAAATAATAACCATTGACAGTTTTGAAACTTTAATATACCATTTAGATGATTCTATCTAAAACATTAAAATGGATAAGAAAAATATATATTAATGTATTTTTGAAAAGTTATATTTTATGATAGCATAAAATACAAAGTAGTAATGTGATGGCAACGTTAAAGAAAAAAATAAATGTCTGTATTTGTCGACATCAAGGAATAGTATTTCGTTTTATTCTTCTGTCGACGCTTAGAAGTATTTCGTTTATTGTGGGATAAGTGGATAATAAACAAACATATTATTTTGGGTGCAGCAAAACAAAAATATACTTATTTGGCGTATGTAATTCTCTTATATATAATCTTAATTTAAGCTTCCTGCTTTTTTCAACCTGTCAAGAAATAATACGTTGTAGGAATTACCAAAAAAAGTGATGGCAGAAATTACAATAATGAAATTTAGCATTTTATTTTTTAGCAAAATGAAACTAGCAAACAAAAAAGAAACAAGCATCTTCAAGTTGCATGTATAAGTGCATCAGAAAGAATTTGAATGTGATTCTTTTATGCTGATCGAGAATCCGAACCCAATAAAGTTTGTTGATGATATCGCATTTCCAGAAACTACGTTCATTAATATTTTAAGTGTGTACATTCATGTGAAAAAGACTAGATTCCTGGTTTTTACACGCATAAAAATAATATTCTTACGATCAGTATCGTTCATCAGGCCTTTAGCTGGATCAGTGCTATGTTTTTGAAACGTTTCCTTTGTCAAAAAAAAAGTCTTTGTAACGTTTCCTTTGAAAGTCAACAACATGCTGAAAAATAATTGAACCGGATCTGACATTTCCCACGATTGGTCAGTCATCATTAAAATTATGCGTAAAATCTACGACATCTAGTTTTTTTTCGTTTAAATTTTTATGTGCTAATGTTATTTTTGTTATTGCTGACATGTTTTCAATACTACAATGTACGTCTGCTATATAAATATTGAGAACCAAAGATGTACATGTGTGGTTTTGAGCGGTATCAGATTTGGTATATTTCAGAAAGAGCCTGTTTAATAGTCGTCGACTTTTTGCCTAAATAGCTCATCTTAGTCGTAAGAATGATATAGATATCACGATCAAAATTAATATCATCATACCATGATCCGACCTAATATAATAAACATCAAAACCATGACTGACCTAAACAAACAAAATTAGCGAATAATGAAGCTCCCACAGGTTTATGTTGAAAACTGAAAATTACTATAGCGATCCGCCCCGGCCCAGCCGGCGATCGAACCCACCAGGTCTGCAGCCCAATCAACCCCAACCCA